>VWZG01004589.1:350633-488008 GCA_013396735.1 Grallaria varia
AGATTTATTTACAATTTATTATAATGAGTATAATGTAGCAGAATATACTATAATAATTTTTTAAAACGTAGTTTTCTTTTCTGAACCACTGTAATTGTAGTTATTTTCAGCGTACTGAAAATCATTTAAACTAAGTGTAAATTTTTGGTACAAAATCCCCAGCTAGATCTGGACTTAAATTTTACTTCACATTTGGAAACTTGTTGTATTTCAACACTGCTCTGTTTTAATTGTCTCTGATAAATTTTCGTCTAATTTTAGATTTAAGCCTTATGATGAAGTTTGGGAAGGCAACATACAGTAACATGATAGCCCTTCCAAGAGGTTGTACCAGAGGGTGGGAACGTTCCTGGTGTAAAGTTCCTGCTTTTCTTTCACCTCACCCCATATTTCCTTGTGGGTTTGGATGTTTTTAAAAAAAGGTTTGCTGAAGTTTTCACCCAGTCACAGCTGTTTAAATTGGCCTATCTCAAATCAGTGATGAATTTTGCAGAACTTGATTTCCCTCTGTTTTGAATTTTCCTTTTGGATTAGTTAATCTAATTTTTTTCCAAAAATTTTTTTTCCGTAACAAATTAGGTTGTGCTTTCTCATTTTGTGTCTCCTCTCCTCTTTCATTTCCTCTCTCCCTAGAAGAAAAGAGAGAGAGAGGAAATATTTCAAATTGTAAAACAAGGAGGGATACATAGGTTTAGGTTGATATGTTTCTGATTCCAGAACCTAACAACTCTGAACACTTAAAAAGCCCATTTTTTTTCCAACAAGCATACTTAATATTCATTCCATTTGAAACTTACTCTTTTTTCTTCTATTTGAAATAATGACTGCAAAATTTTAGATGAACATACATTACACTTTAAAACATATATTTGTTTGACAATTATATTTTATTACACATCCGTTTCTCCTAATACTTCTCCTTTTGATGGCTGTAAAATATTACAGTGTTTACCAGTGCTGGTTCAAAGAAACAAAACCAAAAAAACAAAGGCTCAAACTCAAATCAGGAACTAAATTCTAGACTTCTGTGAGAAAAAGAAAGATATTTATGATGTCACAGTAATTTATGATGTGACCAAGAAATAATGGGTCATAGTTTTAATACAGCTACTGTGCCTTAAGACTGGAAAGGTCTGTAAATCATTACATGATTCTACAACTAGTCAAAATAGACAAGTCAAGCAGACAGAGCCAAACATTAACATATTTGACAGGTCTGTAACCTAATTGCTTTTATAATGCCAATCAAGTAGGCTCCACTTTGATTTTTTGGCTAGGCTTCTGAGAACTGAATTACCTGTAACGTGGAAAATATCAAATCCACAATTTAAATTTTTTTCCCACTGCAGACTTGGTCAGTGCTTATAAACAAACCGTACTCGTGTTTGTTTCTGTTTAGCCAGGTCATTAATATTCTATTGTAGGACAGTCTTCACAACTTGTATCAAGTCTTGGAAATCTGGCTGAAGCAGTAGCAGGAATGTGCTTCTGTTCAGTCTAATTGCAATTCTATTTATGAGCACTTTTATGTGAGTATTGGAAGGAGGTAGCTCTACTTTTTATGTATGTTTGGATGTTAACAAGACTCTGTGATTCTAGCGGCGTTCGCTGTTCGAGCTGCCCAAAGTAAAAGCCGAGCCAGACCAAGGGAGGGCTGTCCTCAGAAGACAGGAAAGATTAGCTAGAGAAAAACACAGTTCTGCCGGAGCAGCATGAAAGCTGTTTCTGTGATAGACTAGTCAGGGTAGTGAAAAGCAGATGATTGAGGGCTCAGGAAATCTCGTAATCTGAAGGAAAGGTATTTGCTATATGAACTGCCATTGCTGAAGAGCAATATCAGAATCCTGTATAGATAGAACCACAGATGAGAGAACACAAAATAGCATGAGATGGCTTTTCTGGAGTGTTGAAGCCTGGCTTTATGGGAAGAAAAGGTAACAGAACCAAGCTTCTGAAAACCCAGTATGCTTCACCCTTGACATAGAGTGCTATGAAATTAAGGTTGTCACCTTGGAAATCTATAAGAAAAACAGTCACTTTGGACAGCTGTGTGTTACTTGTGAGCTTTTCTGGTAACAGGAGAGGCCCTAGTGAAATCCCCTCTGCAGCAGTTCAACATAAGTCATCTTATGCTCTTGGGATCTCTTGCCATACAAACATTAAGACTTTTAGAGGTAGTTTGAAGCACTGCAGTGGCACTCTCTGAAGGCTTCTTAGCCTTGTTCTGTTGTAGAGTTGGTATGTGATTTTGTGCTAAATTATTGAATAGTTATGTGCCTTAGCTGCCCTTTATTATGCAGTGAGGATGACAATTCTTCCATTCTTGCAACTCTTCAGTACATTTTTAATTTAGATTTTATTTTTTTTATGACAACGAACAATCTTTATTTTGTGTCTGTGCTTTAGGAACACTGATTTTAATTAAGATTAATGGATGTTAAGAAGTGCAAAGGAAAACAAGCTGCATCTGGCAACTAGCAAGGAGTAGGAACAAGGGACAGAGTACAACATTCAATAGGACTGAACCTGATAAGTAGTTGACTAAAAATTTTGGAACTTGCACCTGCTTGTCTTTTTGTAAATTAAACAAGTAACAAGGCATTGTAGACAACTTCTTTTGCAGAGGTTGATTTTTGATAATTGTATAATGTTACTAATGTATTTTAATGGTTGCCATTAATTGCCATAATTGCTATCCCTGGGTGATATTGTTGGGAAATAGAGTCTAATAGCAGTAGTAATCCTTTCTTCATCCATGAAACCGTAAAAGGGGATATGTGACAAGTTGGATGGGATACAGAGGAAAGACCCAGGCTGATCCTAAATGCTGTTGGCTGAGAGCAGAAAAAGGGCCTATGATTTGAAGTAGGTAATAAGGTTAATTAGAGGAACAAGAACATTTGGTGGTCAGTAGCACCAAAAGGAAGAGAATCTAGTACTTTCATCTGAAATGGAAAACACAGAATTTCCTTCCTGAATTGCAAGCTGTATTCTCTTCAGAATGTACACTGAAGCTTTCAAATGGAGACGTGAAAGCCTGAGGAGAGTTGTATCTGGCGTGCTTATTTTTTTATGTAATTCTAGGAGGGGTCAAATGCAGTTACATTAAAAAGAACAGGAATTTCTTCTCTTGGTGTAATGAGGGGAGCGAAAATCTGTTTATTTTCCAGTAAGCTTATTGCACAGTGATTTGAACACATGAAGAGGTAGAAAACATTCTGACTTCTTAAACTAGAGTATTTTTAAGTGGTTGTTATTAAACTAGTTTTTTACAACTGCAAGGTGGGTTTTATTTCTCCATGGACCGAAAAACCAATCAACCCTCAACTATTTCTACCTCTCCCTTCTGTTTAGTGAGTACGAAAGTAGAAGGAGATATGATAGTACTGTATTACTGTACAAGACTATACTGCCATCGAGAGGTGTTGGATGATATCATACCAATTGCAGAGTTGAAGAACTGCAAAAAAGGAAAAAAACACCCCAGCTTGTTTTTAAAAATTCACATGGGTGTGGATGCACAGCTAGCTGACTGTGTATTAAAGCATATTTAAAGTCATGCAGATTTCTACTTATGTGGGTACGAAGAGTTTTTGGATGACAGAGATACTTTCCTTTTATTTTCTTGCTTTAAATCAAACAAGACCAGAAATGCTTGTGATTAGGTCAAATGTTAAATTCTTTCAGAACAATATGGGTCCTTTGGGGGCCCTTACAGATAATTATTTATGCTATATGTCTAGGTATCTGCTCCTATAAATAACTCAAAATTTTAGGTTTTAGTTTAATCACATCATAATGACTGAAAAGTACTAGATTTGCTTTTACAGTCAGGAAATTTGTTTCTTAAAAAAAATTATCGGAAGAGGTGATAAGGAATTCAGAGTTGAGGGTATTCAAGTTTGTAACTTCAGTGCAGAAAAATTGGTGTTACTGGGAACTGTCTGTATTAAAGAGTTGATGAAGTTGATTTTTCTGACACTGGAGAAATTACTATGCTGGAGCAATCTGAGCTTAAATGGTGTTTATTCTGAGCAAAAAAAAGAGAGTAGTTTTCAAATTCTGCCCTTTGGGAGCATATTTCAGAATTTTATAATGAAATACACTTTTAACTGCAAAAGTTAGCAAACAAAAAGGCAACAGTCTTCAACTTTTGGCCAAACAGAATGAATGAGCAGGGTGATACTGTGTGATGTTGATGCTTTGTCTGTTTTTTCCATACCAGTTTATACCAGCACCTTGAACAGGCTGGAAGAAAACTGATGAGATTTCTTTCATTGAATTCACTATGCAAAAAGTCAGAAAGAAGGCAGAAGCCATGCTATTTTGATTCAAGCCACTGATTTGGAGATCAGGATATCTGGAGACTCTTACAATCTGTGTGTGTTTGAGCTGGGGAGATGCACGCTGGGCGTACAGTTAACCTCTTTGCCTTAAAACCCCTTCTTGTAAAACCAGAGTCATTGTACTTTCCTGACAGGAGCCCTGCGAGGAAATACATTAATATTTATGAGACACTTGCGTACTATGATGATGAATAGCACAATAGAGTTACCAGTACTAGATAAGCAAGAAATCATTTCATTAGAGTATGTAGTAGCCATCTCCGGTTTGCTTCCCCCCCAACTCTGAGTGTAAGGAGCTGCAGTTACCAGCACAGATGCTTAAATAACAGAATGATCAAAGCTCCCCACCAGGCAACTGTACTTGTTACCGCAGGAACTGCCTCTGCACAGGCTGATAAACCAGGCTTCCTCTCCATCACAAGGCAGGCAGGTGGTAGAAGCCCTCCTGTTGAGACCCTCTGTCAGGTATTGTCTGGCTCACCACTTCCAGTAATTCATCATTTGATTTTTGGAGTATATCTTTGATCAAATTCAGAGGTTGTTCAGGGAGTTCTGGGCTAGTACCTGGACAGTTTGAAAAGACTACAATAGCAGTGACCAATGTCTTTCTTCAGACTTGCTGTGTGAGCAGCAAAATTGGTAGTCTTTTTAGTACTGCCTCGTGTGTGCACGTCTCAGTGTTTTTAAAAATTTGAATTCAGAGAACTTGATTGTATGAGCTGGGTAAATAATAGCATTCCTGTTTTTATATAGCAAGCTGAAGCAGAGGAATTCTTGTGTGATTTAGCCAGAGCAGCATCTAATGCTGGAAGTGTCAGCGCAGCCATCTTGGACATGCAAACATAAACATTTATATGTGCTAGCGCCTGAAGTACTTCCCGTTTGCATTCAAATTTAGTTGCCTTTATTCTCCTTTGAAATCAGATATGTGTTTCTATTTCCTTTCTTTAAATATGGCATTCACTTACAAACATTTTTGTAGATTTTTAAATTGTTTCCTATTTTGGTGCATTAATAATATTACTACTGCTTAATTTTGTTGTAATCTTTTAAATTTTAATATGGTTTTCCTGTAGTAAAAATTGAAGGGACGCTTCTCATGGAGTCATGGCACAATGAACTGCAGGAATACCATACTGAGGGAGAGTAGTTTTATTGTGCTAATCGATCAGTAGATACGACTTTTTAAGTAGTGTGTTTTAGAGGATGGCTGTGCTGTAACAAACTTGCAAATGAACTTTATCACCTGCAGTTGAGATTTTATCCTTTTTAAGAAGAAAATACGTATGTTGGCATGTGGAAATGCTACACCAAAATGTTTATTACATAGGAATATGTAATTCAGCAGAGAATCTTTCCAGGATTCTTTTTAGTTATTTTGAGAATTTGCAAGATAAGTAGACAAGTAAAAGAAATCATTTTGTGTTTTGACTGCTTATTTATTTAACATGTTTTAGTTTATGTGCAAAACTGAAGGCAGCATATGTGCCAAATAATTTATCAGTGTAATATCTGATGGCAACAAGAACAGAAGTTTTATATGTATCAGGATTCTGATTTGGTAAAAGCAGTTAAATTAAATTATGCCAATTTGAAAGTCAAAACCATTCAAGTTACACAAGAGCATGCTTTTTTCTGGTCAAAATAGGAAACATTTGGGATATTTTGGGGGTTATGTAAAGACTTTAATTTGTAACCACACTGTGTATGCTCAGTCTAAGTGGTAGACAAGAATAGTTTTTCATGTGATTTGCCATTTCTTCAGCACATCATTTAAACCATATTATTGCATATATTTTTTTTTATTTTGAATGATAGTTAATCTGAGCTACAATTAATTCTTTTAACATTTGGTTCATTTACAAGAGATGTGCACATGGTGTTTACATACTAGACACAGCCAAATGCAGGTGCTTTTAATTGCAGCTTATTTCTTTTTAGTTATTACCTTCGAGAACAAAATAATTGTTTTGTTGTGGGAAGAGCGAGTTTGTGTGATTTCAGAACACAGGGAAGAGCATAGCTGTTGGGCCACAGAATTGAGAACTTAGCAGAAGTTAGAATGACATTCTACTGAATTTGAGCCAGATAGAATTTGAATGAATATTTTTTGAATACACTTAGGTATCCTTCATGGTACCTTTTTTTTCCTTGTTGCAAATTTTTAACTCAGAATCTGTCAGTGTAACGGAAAGGTTGTGCCCTACATTACATGTTATGAATGAGATGAACTTTATGAGAGCTGGTGAGGAGTCCAAAATGCTTGCCATCATTGTGTTTTAAACCTGACCTTCAAAATCAATCAAGACATGTCTTCCGAACAAATGGAGACTGACACATTAAAAACATTAATTAATAAAATACTTCAGTTTGTGGACATTTTTTCCTTTAATCCCTGGTGCATTAATAATGATGTGAAGCTCAGGCTCTCGAATCAAACAGCACTTAATGTCACCGAAACTGGTAGTTCGGGGGGGTTTTAAAAAAAGCACAATATACTTGCAATTCTGGTATTTGGCCCATGTGTTCATTGTCAAAATAGCAAAAGCTTCTGCCAGATTTCTACTCTTCAACAGTATGTATTCACTTTCTATAGACTGGCATGCACATCGCAGTTTCTTTCTTAGTTACTAATTTTTCCTTTCACTTCATTACTTGTGTTACAGTGTTCTTGGCTTGTCAGTATTGCATAACTTGGTGTGGGTGAATGTATTATTGCAACAAGAAGTGAGCGAGTGTCTGTCCGATGTAGTGGCTGCCCTTCCTCTCTGTTTCTCTTAACACCTCCTCTCGTGGGGGAATAGATTTCATACCTTGTGAGGTGCATTAACTAATACTAAAACTCTTGTCTGCTAATAGCTTAAGTGACTGCAGCAGGATTGAAAATGCCGGATCTTGAATGTAACAGGGCGTACATTGCAAAAAGTGTAGCCAGTTAACGTACTGATTTCTGCTTTTAATTTCAGGCTGGAGGTTCTCAAGTGATCTTTACCAATCCACTGGAAATTGTCAAGATTCGATTGCAGGTGGCTGGAGAAATTACTACTGGTCCACGTGTTAGTGCCCTGAGTGTATTAAGAGACTTGGGTTTTTTTGGTCTCTACAAGGTATGTTATTAAAAAACGTTAAAAAAAGCCTATTATAGATATTTTAAATCAATATATAATTTCATTGTTCTCACAAACATTCATAGGTGTTCACAATTTTATTTTATAAAAATTCTTTATTATGTGATATTATTTTTTCATTTCGGAGTAAGGGAAGAAACTGTCTCACCTTTTTGAGCATGTGGTTCTTGTGGATCTTATTAAAATTTCTTTTCCCACTTCAGCTGGTTTAAGGTTTGTTGAAGATTAGTTTGTGATCCCTGATATTCTGTCTGGTGTAAAAATAAACTTATTTTCATCTGCTACATGATACAGAGTTTACAGTTTTGGAACTGTGCTTTTACTCTTCTGTGTTTGGTTCAGGAACTTTCCCAGATGTCATCGTTCATTTGGTGATGGGAATTAATTGCAACACAATAATAGTGAAGAAATACAGACAGTGGGAGCCTAGCATAAAAGTAAACGCCTAAAGCAAGCTTCCCCTTGCTTCTTTAGAAGAGTATTGCCATGAATAATATAAGGAAAGGCTGCTTTTGTGATTGTATGCTACAAACTCTGCAGTTCTGCTTTCTACACATAGATACACAAATATATAGAAGTAAAGTTAGGTTTAATGACAGCAGCAGGAATAGAAACAGCTTCTGTTGAATCTAACAGGATATATGGTGCAAATAATTTAAAGAATTAACATACTTTCGTGATACTCTCTACTTTTAGATGAAGAAGACTAGATATGGGGGAATATGAAAGGTCTTGAAGTCCTTTGACATAACCATTACAGACAGTATTGAAACAAAAACTGTAATGAATACCGTATAGTGCAGAGCACCGTGTGGTGTTTCTTCAGATTCTGCAGCCTATGACGACTCAGGAGAAAGCTTTCATACTACCAATTTGTGCCAGTATTTCCAGTGAAGCAGTCAATGTTCCTGTTTCTTATTTACAGCAGTGCAGCTGTAAATTGAAGATGCTTCAAAAGACACCGAATGAGCCCCATCCCTCTTCCATCTCCTTTTTTATCCATGAAGTCATTTTAAATTATTTTGTTAACATCACAAAGAGGGAACCTGCCTGGAGAACTTGTATGTATGTTTTGGCCTGTAGAGCAGTTGCAGGTTTGAGTAGGATTTAGTGGAGAGTTGTTTTTCCCTTTAAACAGGCTTGCTAATTTTTTAGGTGTTTTACTAAAGTTAAGGCTATTGTGTAAACTCCCAGTAAATGGCATTATGCTGTTGATCAGGTTAACATTTACAACTGAAAACAGGGATATTGTAAAGAGTCTGCTTTCCTGAGGTACAGGAATGAAGGTCAGCTACTGACTTTTACTTGGACTAGCAAAATTAAAACATAAAATGAGAAAGAATGATGAACTCGTTTACTAAATTAGCATTTTTTGGATTTTTTTTCCCCTCTGAATACTTGCTCTTGGTGGTTTAGCAGAATTTGCTACACATTTCAATAGCATTAATGTCTTGGCTTGTATGGTGAATGACTTCCATTTTCTAAAGTGGATACTTGGTGGATATTAGCAATATACATGAACAGGAACTAGTTACAGCACTATGTTGCATTGAAGCAGACAGTTTTTTAATCACAAGACACACAGTTTCATTGGTTCATTTATTAAGTCCATTTACCTCCACAAAAAAAAGGCCTGTGGTCTCTGTTTCGATCTCTCTCAACCCCTCCACCCCGCTCCTTGTGTTCATGTTCTTTCGTTTGTCCAGTTTGGGTTCATTGCCTACAAAAACTGGACTGATTTGAGAAAACTAGAAAATTTAACCTGGCAGTGACAGTCATCTGACCAACAGAGCACAGGCCATGTCAGAAGTCTTGTGTCCACATGCACCCTCAGTCAGAACTTGGTCTGCAGCTGGGCAGGTTTGTGCTGTTCAACAAACAATGGCACTGCAGCCAAAAAAATAAATGGCAGTCCTATCTGCTCCCTCTCCTGTATGCCAGTGAGAGTGTTTGTACACCCATATAATGACTAAAGCCTCTTCCTCCTTAGGGCTTGATTTGTTTTGAACTCAGACCAACTCACTCTGTAGCTTCTCAGGACGGTTGTAGCCAGACGAAGGGAGGAATGGCTGTGGCTTGGGGAGCCCATCAGTCTGTCTCAGAGTAGTTTTATACTGCCTTGAGGTGGTTGTGGAACAGCAGTGTTAGAGGCAAAAGCCGCCCTCTCCTGAATGCTGGTGCTGGAGCTGGCAGTGCTGATAAGACCAGGCAGATATTAATAACTCATTGCTCTGGTAAATACTACCCAGAGACATCAGTTGTCTAAAATGAATTTCAGATGAGACTAGATTTGGTAGGTGCTGCCTTCTCTGGTCATGCTTCTAGTAAAGTAATTTAGTGTGTCATGACCAACTGGACATCAAATAATAATGAATGTTCTACTAATGATAACTGAAATATCTTGATACATTTGGAGTGCTTGTAATGAGTCAAATTACCTCTAAGCTATAAAACATGAATAAGGATTTTGTGCCTGTCTCAGCACTTTTCATTTTGTTTACTCTAACAACTCTTTCATTTGCACTTGAAATCTTTGCTTTAGCTTTTGTCTTTTGTGTCTCTAGACACAAGGCTTGTATCTCAAGCCCTGAATGTACTTACTTCGGTAAATCTAGGTAAGACTCCATACATACTGCTGTGGAAGAATGGGAATAGATACTTGTTTTAGAAAACACTTTTATTTGTCAATCTTAGCCTTCGTGTAAGTATTGCAGCTGTTTAAATACTTGTCTATCTTAGCCACGATTTAGACCAACTGATTAACTTTCTTTTGCAAGGTGGAACGCAAAATTTTTTACTTTTAATTTCAGAAATTTTCATTTGAAATAAATGGATGTCTTTTTTTCCCCTCTAAGTTTCATTTTCCGCATTGCAAGGACTCCAGTGAAAATTCTCTTTTCCCTGTTCAGAGATAAATCATCTTGAAAGCTGTTCTTACCACCACAGATCAATCTGGAGTGCTCTGCTTAGTTTCTGTGAATCACTTATGCTTTAATTCAGGTGAAAATCTGTAAGAGTCCCATATAGTAGGCAGCAAGTAGGAATGTACTTTTGTTAATTAAAAGTGCAGCCTGAAGATGCAAAGAATTGGTCTTAGTTTTATGAGGCAAATTCCTGTACATCTGAAAAAGATCTACTGCTTGTTTTTTGAATTCCTGTATTTTGTGTGATTTTCTACCTATGGAGCACTTCCTCTGGATTTTAAAATAAAATGCCCCCACGCTGATATAGATAATTTTGGTGTTCCTGTCTTGTATTAACAGGGAAAACCAAGATACTGACAAGTAAACCTTAGGTCTCATGTCAACAGATTAACAGAGGAAATGCTATGTAAACCCTTTTTGCATCCAGCTGAATGAATCTTGTATTGATTATGATAATAATTATCTCAGCATTCTGGTCCAAATGAATAGCCTTTGAGGGTTTCTGAGAAGCTGGGTTGCATAGTTTTGATGCCCCTCTATATGAATTAGATTAATACTCTTTTGGGTCATTCACTGGCGTGTTACTGTGGCACTTTACTGTGCCAGGGATGGAAAAAATTCACAGCAGAGATCTCTACTTCGTGCTCTTGTACTTTTAGACTTGATGTTAGAATAATTTGTGCTGAAAACCACTTCTGGAGGTCATTTGGGCAATCTGACCCAGTATTTGACCACTTTCATGGTTTAAAACAAAGAAAACCAAAAACCCGCACCCTTTTTCTAATACCTAATTGAATTGGCCATGTTCAAGCTTCTCTCTGTTGCCTCTGATCCTTTCACTGTGCACCTCCAAGAGGAGTTTTCTTCCCTGTGCCTTCCCTTTAAGTAGTTGAAGTGAACAATAAGGTCTCTCCCTAGCCTGCCCTTCTCAGACTTGTGCACACTGAGTTCCTCTCCTTATATACCATGGGCTACCCAGCTGGCTTGATGGCCCTGCACTGGACTCACTCCAGTGTGGCAGTTTCTTTTTTGACCGGAACTGGACACAGGACTCCAGATGTGGTCCCAGCGGTGCAGAATGGAGGATAATAGTAGCTTCCCTTGCATTCTTGCTACTACAGCCCAGGGTGTGGCTGTCTGACTTCACTGCAGAGAGGCATTGCTGACTCATACTCAACTTGGCCACCAGTACCCTCCAGACTTTTTCTCCAAAGATGCTTTCTGGCCACTCAGTCTATACTGCTGCATAGGGCAATTCCAATCCAGATGCAGCACTTTGCTGATTTGAACTTCATTATGTTCTTGTCAGCCTGTATTTCCATCTTGTGAGGGTGTCTCTGAGTAGCAGCCTAGTAATTTCCCTGATTCAGCAACATCTGCTAATATACTGAGAGGGCAGCTCATGTTCACTGATTTAGCTATGGGATGCTAGGGCAAACCATCTTAAAAGCCTTGCTTTTAGTCAAGGGGCACAATATCCATTGCTGTCCCCTTATTCATGGATCTGGCAAACTGGTTGCTCAGCCATGATTTGGTAAATCCATATTGGTTATTCCCAGTCTCTCTCTTGTCCTTCACATGTTTGGAAGTGGCTTTCAGGAATATTTGCTCTGTAAATCTCACAGGAACAAAAATGTGTCCAAACAGTTTGTAGTTTCCCAGATCTTCCTT
Organism: Grallaria varia; assembly: GCA_013396735.1. NCBI lineage: Eukaryota > Metazoa > Chordata > Aves > Passeriformes > Formicariidae > Grallaria > Grallaria varia. Next base: position 362,703 of record VWZG01004589.1, read on the forward strand.
TTTGTTCCTCTTCAATACGGTTGTGATGTTTGTCTGCTTTAGTTATCAGAACCCCATTGAGTGACTTGACCTTTTGAAGGTAATAACAACCTGATGACATCATCAGCCAGCTGTCTCAACACCACTGGAAGTATCTAATCTGGTCTCAGGATTGTGTATGTGCAAATGGCTCTAAGTGCTCTGTCTGTAGGTAATGCTGTGCTCCTGCGGACTTTTCTGGTAAGCTTGTGGAGCTGAGAGGCCTGGGGACAGACTTTACTAATAGAAAGCAAGGCAAAAGTAATTTTTCTGCCTTTTCCATGTACTTTGTCACTAGGTTTCTTGCCCCCATTGCACAACAGCCTTGCCATTTATTTAGTTGTCCTTTTACTGCTGGTGTGCTTATGGAAGCCCTTTTTACTCCCCATTCACATCCCTTACTAGATTGAACTCCAGCATATCCTTGGCTTTTCTGTCTCAATTGCTGCATGCCCAAGCAGTGGTTCTGTATATCCTGGGTAGCCCATACCCATCTCTGCTTCCTTTTTCCTTTCTGCATTTGAGCTCCATCATGAGTTCATCCATGCTGGTCTTTTGACATTGTTGCTCAAAACCTTCTACACAGTGGAATGAACCATCCTGGTGCTTTGAGGAAACTGTTCTTGGTGGATCCTTGTAACTCTAGAGCTTTTATTTGGGGGAAAATTTCAGTCACAGTGCATAGAGGTCCAGGTCAGCTAATTGATCCATTCTTCTCTTCCTTCCCCACCAAAGAACTAAAGAACAGTAGGTCTGGAAAAACAGAGGGGTCATAGTAAGTGCAGCAATTCAGTCTTCCTCACAGACTCACTGTGCCTTCCCTGGGTGGTCAGATACTAGCCACTCTGTAATGATATGCATCTTAGAAATAAAATGCATATTAATTCCAGCAATAAAAAAGATTTGACACATACAGGTCATTAAGATGACTGCTGGGTTGAACCCCTGTAGTTCTTTAAAGCTAGAAAGCAAGTATTTTTTCCTGCCTTTGTCTAAAATTCTGAACTACTTGTGTAAATAAGTATTTTAAAACATTCTACTGCTCAAGATCCAGCTGCTGCTTTGGGGAGGCACATAACAGCACTTTTGCAGAAGGAATTTGTTTCCTCTATTTCTGTTCTTTCTGCCAGTAATTGTTACTGTGAAAGCACCAGGGCATGGAAGCTTGTGACTAGTAAATTCTTCTTTAGCTACAGATGTTCTGTAGATGACAGCTATTCTCAAAAATATAGAGGCAATGTTTCCCAGTCAGGGAAAATAGCATTTAACCTAATGCAAAATGTCATTTGTGTTGGCAGAAATGGGAAAGGGTACATTTCTGGTTTTCAGTATTTTTAATAAATTTTTATTTAATTCCTGGTCAAGGTTGAATATTGAAGTAATAGTCCAAAATTAGCTAATACATTCACTGTCTTCTGCCTGTTTTTGTGCATAATTATGCATAAAGTCCCGTTAAAGTTGGTTGAATTTATATTCTATTGGTTTTGAAAGACATCTTTAAAGTGTTCATGTAAATAAACACTGTTAAGTACACCTGCTTATTTTGTACACCATAGAAACTCATATCCTCATATCCATATAATATCTGCCATACAATGTTTAATAAAATGTTACTCTTCTTATAAATAATCATTCTGAATAGTGCTTTACAGCATAACAGACAGTACCACTCCATAATTATGCATAACAAAGTTATTCTGGATCCCAGGAAGACATTAAATAATAGAGCAGTAAATAATTCTTCAAGGAAAGGATATGTTGGTTGTGGTAATATTTCTTTTTATAAATACTACAAGGCATTTAACTCAGATTTGTGCTTTGGCAGATATAACCAACACAGTTTTCATTTCCAAAAGTAGTCAGAAAAGCTTCCAAAAGTCTCCTCTTTCCCCACCTCCCCCCTTCCCCCGCAAATACTTCATAAATGAGCTTCTGATGTACCAAGCTCTCACCTGATTCCTTTGATAACAGCTGAGGTATTTCAGATCGTGAAGTTGAGGGGTTACAACAGGATGATAAACATATGAAATAGAATAGTAAAAGTTTTGAGTTACATTCATTTGAATCCACCGTGCCTATTTGTGACTGTGTTCTCATATATGAGAACCTGCTTTTCAGAAATTTCTTTTTGAATTACCCAAAACCTCCTCCTAACTAAAAACTGCCTTTTTATTTTTTTCCCTGCAAACAGAATCAAAATTGCTGGTAGAGCATTTGAAATCAGTGTTTAATTCCTATAACTTGATGTTCTAAATCAGTTTCATGTTTTGGTTGGTATAAATCTATATGAGTAAAAATCTATGGTAGCTTTTAAGGCAATGTCTCTTTACAATAGAAAAAAAAAAAAAGCAAGCAGCCCTTGAGAGCAAATGCCAGTAATATTTGATGGAGAGTTACAGAACCTGGTAGGTGCTGTTAGGGCTCCAATTCCAAAGGGTTAAATCTGTAGTAAAAACTGAGAAGAATGCAAAATGATCAAGAAATGACATGCTGCCTATTGTTTGTAGCTATAGGATCAAAATAACAATTATACATGCCAAATAAATTCTAAACCTGTAAAAGAGAAAAAGTGGGGGTGGCTGTAAGTACAGGTGCCAGAAGCATTAAATAACCCTCTCAGACAAGGTGCACCACTGTTGTCTTGAATGCTGCGAGGTCCCCCCAGTCTGGCATTTTTCCCCCTGCACTAGACAATGTGCATTCACTGCAGGAGACTGGGCTAAGCCTGCGTCTCCCAGACCTGCCGGCTCCTTCTGCCCAACCCGACACAGAGGTGCCTTTGTCAGTATAATTACCCTCCCCTTGTAGTAGAAATAGTTTGTTTAGAGCCTTATTTGCAGGTAGAGCTGGTATAAGCAGGAATTAGCATGCTAAAGAACCTGCCCCAGCACTGACTTGGGTTTATTTATCCGAATCTTTGACAATCAGGGGTTTTTCCCCTCCCTTGGTTTATTTAGCGAGATACTATCCCAGATTAAGAGCTTTAAAGTTATTAAAGAGACTGAAGATGGGAGCCAAGTGGCTGTTGTGCGAGGGAGGCGCATGTCGTGTGTGTAGGATCTCCAAACAATTTCATGCCTGGCAGGTCTGCCCCTTGGCTGCCAGAATAAACCCGGGCAGATGATCCTTACAGCTTTCAGGGGATTGATTAAAACTCCTTTTGGCTTTCAACACGTTGTCCACATCAAAAAGGTGCAAGAAGTAAAATAAATGTTTCTTTTGCTTTTCAAGGTACTGTGGCCAACCTCCCTAAGCCTTCCTAATTGGCCTAGGCTGGTTGCGGATGATTAACTTGAAGTTAAATGAGGCCTGGTTTCAAACATGCTTTCCCAGACTTTAAACGGGAACGATGAGGGGAAACTTTAGACTGTTGCAATGCTGGACGGGAGCCAAGCTGGGTTATTATTAAAGTGGATCCAAGTTTTGATCCAGGTTTTGTTTACACTGAGCCAACTAAGTTGATGGACATCCCTCCCTCTCTGTGTACCTGAAGGTATAATATTAGTGTTATTAATAATATGCCACTTCTGCCCTATGAAAGTGAGCCTTTTAATGAAGAAGGAGGAATATTAGCAACTCAGGTTGAGCTAAGAGTTGCTTGCATTTGGAATTTATTGATTTCTGTAAGTTATTTTAAGTATGTCACGATATTTCAAGAGTATGAAAAAAATGCAGAGGAAAAATGTGCACAGTATTTAATGACAACATTGTAAAGAAAATATAAGTAATGTGCCCTGAGGGCAAAGGCAGTGAGGAGATTTGCTCTGAGGAAAAGCATGCTCTGAAATAAATCTTTGAAGAAACCATGTCGGTCTGTGAATGTTTCGTTACTGAGTTTCATAATTTTTTTGTGAAGTAAATACAGTGCAGACATTTGATCCTTTCCAAGTTGGGTTTTTTCAAACAGAACTGGGTAAAACCCTAGTCTTGTCTTTCTATGGGAAGATTAAAGGTCAATTGTTAAACAGGCTTCTGTTGAACATGAGAGTCCAGAATTCTTGTCTCTGGTGGATACAAAAGATTCACCTTTTCTGTGTCCTCAAAGTGGAGTGTATGGGCTCTGCAGGTAATTTTGAGAGGAGAATCCAGCCCAGCATCACTTTGTTCCATGGCTCATAACCCCATTTAATGCAGGTGAACAGCGGAGCAGCCACAATGGCAGCACTTGGAGTTTCTTTATGGCATTTTCCTTAGTATCTCTTAGAAAGACATAACATGAACCAACGATTGGCGGCATAGATCAGACAATCCAACAGGCAAAGGGTCAGGACAGCAAGAGTCATTAACCTCCAAAGGGAGTGTCGGGGGCTGTGGTCAGTTCTCAGTTTGAAAACATCAAGAAATAAGCTGAGAAAGTGGTGGGAGCAGCAGGGGCTGGCACAGAGTATGTTGTGCTCCCTGCATTTGGTAACTGACTGTGACATACAGAAGTCTGACTGCAAGACCTAATGGCCTTTTTAGATAAATCTTTATTTTCTCAGAGGCGTTCTCTGATGGCTAACTGCACTAATTAGCATCTCCTGAGAACTGGCTCTCAGAACCTGGTTTTCTCGTCAGGCATCCTGCTTGCCTCATGGAAAGGCAACTTTATGATTTTTCTGACACCTTGCAGCTCTTTTGTCTTTGACAGCCAGCATCTAACTTGGATTTTACCCATTTTCCAAAGCCACCTCTTGTTTGTGCCTTCCTCATGGTCTCAGTCCTCGTGTGTTCAGGCTCTGGTGTTGTCCAGGTCTCCATATTGAGGAAAGGCAGATTGCAAGTCTCTTTTGCTATTGGAGCATGGATGCTGTGTGATATTTTATTTTGGTTGACCTTCCCTAGTGGTGTTTTTGCTTTTCCCTCCGTTTGGAAAACATTTGATTGCCAGCTACTATGCCAAAACTTTCCTTGACTGTTTGCCACCTTCTTTGATTGGAAACCAGCCATATTGCTGATAACTTTGTTGGTTGGTTGTGACAGTTCCACAAATTGATAGCAAGGCAAATTTAACAGTAAGAGGTGAAATTTATTGAAACAAACTGTATTCCAGATAACTTGTACTTTAAAAATCACAAGTAAATCATCCTGTTACTGTTCTGCAAAAGACGTAGTGTTTTGGCCCTACTCTCTTTGTTTGCCTCTTGCCCTCACTATATGTTACATTATAAATTACAGTGTCTGTATAGATGTATGGACAGGGCACTCTTTTCCCTGAAGTAATTCTTTTAAGTGGGAAGGAGAGGAGACAGCCCTGCCCTATGGCTGAATCTATTTCAGTCATGTCCTAAACTCCCACTACAGGTTCATGCCTACAACGTCAACTATTTAGAGTTCTGCCTAGGTGTTATCAGAATTTACTCAAACGCGTGACATCTTCTCTGTTACCAGCGCATAACTACAGAACTATGGAGTGAGGGAGAACAAGTAGATAAGATACATACAATGACAGAAATTACTGAACCAAGAAACAACACACAGACACTCCTCAGCGAGGTGAAATACGTAGATTTCTCAAAATTTTGAGGGGAGAAATTCCTTTTTGTATAAGCCCTTTGCAAAAAAAAAAAAAAATGCGCTCTGTTCTCTGATGTTCATAGTTCATCGTGTTAAATTTGCTCATTCTCAAAACTTGTTCTCTTTTTCAACACAGGGTGCTAAGGCATGTTTTTTGCGTGATATCCCCTTCTCTGCCATATACTTCCCTTGTTATGCTCATTTGAAAGCTTCATTTGCAAATGAAGATGGGAGGGTTAGCCCTGGAAATCTACTCTTGGCTGGATCAATAGCTGGTAAGTGCCCAGATTTCTTTTTGTATGACACTGTACTGCAGCACCAGCACAATAGTTATGGCAGTGAGAACAGCAGCAACAAATGCTCAAAAGGACTATATGCAGCAGTTCTGTATTTTGCAACCTTATACAGAAACAAAAAAATTACTGTGCTATAGAGTGAGTTGATGTTAAAGATACTGTAAGTTCCTACTTTAATAATGTTCAGAAAGTGAAAGAAAGGGAAAAGAAACTGCTAATGTTTTGTTATTATATAACATCATTCCTTGTGAAGTTACCACGCTGGTTTTGGCTGTGACTGACTGGTAATGTTTTGTTAAAATGATTTATAAACAAAATCATGGCATTCATGATATTCTTTATGATCGAATGAATCTTGAATTTTGGTATAGAGTACAGAAGCCACACTAGCAGAACAGTTCTCCAAACACAGTGACGTAACAGTTGATGGCAGTATGTGCTACCCTCGGTATCCTATAAAGTTACTTGGCTTCTTGAGGAAAAGCTTGAAAACATTTCTGCTGTGCCACAGGGTGCTGATTCCTAGTGCTAATTCCTAGGTGCTGAGTGTGATCTTGCACATTTGCTTTAGTCTTGTGCATAGCAGACAGGAGAGCCAAATCATGCTTAACTTCTCACAGATGCATTTAACGTGACTGTGCCAAAGCCTAAGGGAAATGACAGAGCCTCATCTTGCCTTTGCATCTGCTGTATAGCTGGTCCACCACAGCACCCAGCTTCTACACCTAAAGGGGACCACCATTTGGTAGCTGCTCCTTGGAGAGGGCAGTTTGAGAGTCCTGCTCCTGTTGTGTCCATGGTTTTCCCCCCAAGAAACAAATGGGCTTGAAAATTTGTGCAAACAGGGCCTCTGGGGTAGTGTGTGGCAAGTAGGAGGGCTCACATCAGCAGGTGTTTCCACCATGGTTGATCTGTCCAAGCTGCAGCCAAGTTCTTCCTCTAGTCTGGCCCCTGGCAGCTACTGCAACCTGCCAGGTGAGAAAAATGATGGAGTGGCATGAATCCAGTACAGAAAAGTGGTTCCACAATGTTCTCTCATTAGATTTCAAGCTTTCTTCACCCTGACAAAACTGTTCTTGGTCAAGATGATATACAGGGCTGTCTCTTGAGGAGCAGAGCCTTTTTATAGCCAGTGTCTGGTCTTAGATGATAGCTGAGATCAGTTGGTTTGTCTTGTTGAAGCATATAGCTCTCTATTCAGTAGCTCATGGTCCAAAGGAATCAACCTGGTACTAGCAAAACCAGCTGAGTTCCAATGACTGCTGCCTAAAACTCTCTTGTCCTCTCCCCTCCTCCACCCCATTCAAGAGCCCGGCTCCAGGCTCCTCAACAGGAGTTTTTACAGCTAGCTTATTTCTCACCCGTTTTAATGGAACAAAACAATTTTTGAACTTTAGATCGTATTTACAGACTTGAAATATAAGCTGGCATTTTTAACCAAGTAATTTCTTAGATTTTCCTATTTTTCTCTTTCTAGCCATTGTCAGGTGATTGCAGACTGAGATAACCGTCCCTTTGAAGTTCAGGCACAGAAGCAGTCTTTATTGTTGCCGATATGGCTCACCAATCTAGCTATAATGTGAATTTTATCCAGTGCTTCCTGTGAGTCCCATCCTAGGTTAAATCTCATGAGCAAATTATAGTGTTAGAGATATAGCATTCATCATACTGTTTACAAAAACAAGGAATTTTTTTTATTTGGTATGGGTAAAGCATGGTGGGGGTGCATGTGTCCACTGTTTTGCCATGGGAAAGTCAAGGGGAAGACAAAACAAAAACCCCACCACCTCTGGAACTCTGGCTTTGGTCTCTAGGCTGATGTCTCTGCCCTGGCCAGGGATCACACCTGGTCATTGGACTTCAGACGTGCATAAGCTCTAGATGCATGTGGGGGACTCCCCCATTCCACAGCCCGTGGTGCTGGATTGTTCAAGGTGGCCATGGTCGTATGTGCACCTGCATTCTCTGCCAGTGGGTGTTGCTTGTGCTGCTTACATTGCCTTCCTTTTCATTGTCATTGGGGTCACAAGCAACATGCATGTCATCTAGCTTGATCGGCTTCTGGTTTTCACTGTTCTCCAGATGTCTCAACCTGTTGTGCCATGGCATTTTCTGACATGATTCTAATATCATCTACAGGATTTCTTCTTAATTTGTTCCATCTGCTTATTGCCTCCATGAACTTCCTTCTCCTCCCCTCGCTCCTCTTTTTTCTTGTCAGCTCCTGCTATGCTGTTTGTCACATTCTGATTGTAAGCTCCTCATGGCAGCAATCTGTAAATTCGATTTGTCTGTGAAGTTTTTTGTCCTGTACACATAGATCCTAAAAAAAAAGGATTTAAAACCCCTTTAATTGCAAAATATCCTCAGTAATATAGAGTGAGGAGTAAGAGGGTGGAAGTCAATATGTAGTAAGCAGAATTGTTTCCAAGTATGTCCTTTGGTTTTCCTTGAAAACACTGGCTGGCTTTTGAAGGCCAAAAGTCCAGCTTTAAATTGAAGACTTAACCAATATCCTGGTGTGAGTAAGGCTAAGCAAAGAGGAATTTCAGTGTTTCTGGAGTTCAGAAACCTTGACCCGGTTTTAGCGCTTGCTTGCCAGACAGGCCACTGTGCAAGTTCAGTGTGTGCGTTATTTTCGGGGGTCCAGGAGAGGAGGAGGCACTGTTCTGTTGGTGATACACACATGATTAGATCTGTTGGAGCAGTCTGAAGGAAGGGTGCTCTGGAGCTTGAATCCAGACCATGCTGGTTTGGACGAAAGTTGTTACAGAATTATTAAGCCTGAAAAAAAAAAAGGGAAAGGAGATCTATGCATTTACATCTAACCAAGTTGGTTTGGAACAGATGCAGAATGGAAAAGTAATAAAACCATAAGAGACAGTGTCTTCTGGGTACAGTCTCGGTGCTTTTCTTTGGCTTTTTTTTTTTTTTTTTGTCAATTCAAAACATGGGCAGCTCCAGTTTGGATAGGAATGATTTTAGAAATACCACCCATTGATAATTTGGTATTTTTTGCTTTCAGTTGACTATCTGCCAGGGTAAATTTAAATCTTTCTCCAACTATTCTGATGAGGATGTCATCTGTGGCTTTGCAGCTGAGCAGTCTGCCATTCCTAATGAGAAGAATGACCCTTTTTGTAAGCCTTAGCTCTCATGCTTTGCTGAGCATGCATGGCATTATCTGGTTCTTGGTGACATTGCTGTGTGAGGGGTGTTTGTGTGTTTCTGTGTGTGTGTGTGTCTGTGCGTACAGGATATTCTAGCACAGTGTAGAACCAGGATGCCAGGAACCATAGAGCGGCATGAAAAAGAAAGAGAAAGATCAACCTTACTTCCAAAAACTTTGTGCTTACTAACTGTGCAAGTTTCTGGTTAACACTGGTTCTCCCACCTGTGCCTCCTAGCTTGGCAGGAAGCCTGCGATATGGTTGTTCCTTGGGGAGAAGCTCTGAAACAACAGCCACCTCTTGTTGTTTCCCAGCTTCTACTTAAATCAAACATGGCTGAATTCTCCTGGTGGAAGGAGAAAAGCCCCACCTACCCCTGGGTAAATGAGATGTGTAGCACATGTGACAGGATGGTGGTCCTCACCATTTTTGTGTTGTGCAGGTATGCCGGCAGCCTCTCTGGTCACCCCTGCCGATGTGATCAAAACAAGGTTACAGGTGGCAGCCCGGGCAGGACAGACCACCTACAGCGGCGTTGTGGACTGCTTTGCCAAGATCCTGAGAGAGGAAGGTCCAAAGGCTCTGTGGAAAGGAGCAGGAGGTATGTAAGAGAGCTTGGATTGCCAAGTGATTTCTAATTGTGGATTTTGTCACTTAGGAACTCTTTTATTTTCTTTCAAGCTCGTGTATTTCGATCTTCTCCTCAGTTTGGTGTAACCCTGGTGACTTACGAGCTGCTGCAGAGATGGTTTTATGTGGACTTTGGAGGAGTGTAAGTATGTGGTGCCTGAATCTACCAGGACCCTGAAGCTACACTTGGTTCTGTTTGGGTCTTGGTGCTTTCTCAGTGTGTCAGGGTCTTGGTAGGACATGTTGCAAAGGCTTTGTAAACATTAGTTAAACCACACTACACTGGTGGAGTTTGGGATGATATTCCAGTAGCTATTTCATAGCAAGATATTGCCACATTTTATATCACCATTTCAGGCTGGGGACCTATGTTAGCCTAAACAGAGATAGTGAGAAGCTAAATAATGTGCTGGGGATGTACCTGCAGGGGAAATGTGATGCCTACCAGGTCAGGACATGCTCTGCATTAGTCCTCATTTGGTGGAGGAGCTGTACCCCTGATCAGACAGGGCATTTGACATCCAAAAAAGTCTAAAGTTGTCACTAAGCTGAAAACCTATTTGTTGGAGCTTCAGCTCTGCCTCCTACCTTTGTTGATGATCTAGGTGGATGTGCATACATATTGGTGTTTAACTTGATCCCAGGAGCAGCTGCAGACTGTTTATGGATCTTTGGGGTCAGCAGTTTGAAAACCACAACAAAAATCACTTAAAACTCTGCTAGGTTCCTGGATTGGTTGTGTGCTATAGCAAAGACTTATGAACCCCTGCTGCCCCACACTGCAGTTTCGATTAATACACTACAAATTTTCTCTAGATTTTACCATAATCAATCAATATAAAGGCTCCTAATTGTTCTGGAAAGTTTTGAAACAGGGTATTTCTCCTTACATTGCAGCATTTAATTTAGTTACTTACAGGGAAGTATACTCAGATGTCCTACTAAGCTTACTTTATGGAGGAGATTTTTGTGAATACTGATTTCACTCTGTGGAAATGAATTTATTATTTTTATTATCTTTCAGAAAACCAGCGGGATCAGAGACAGTTCCTAAATCTAGGATCACGCTCCCTGCTCCTAACCCTGACCATGTTGGTGGTTATAAATTGGCGGTTGCCACTTTTGCAGGGATTGAAAACAAGTTTGGACTTTACCTACCTCGGTTTAAGCCATCGCCACCTACCTCAAAGGCTGCTGCAGCAGTAGGACCCTAAGTTTATTACTGTAGGGTTTTTGTTATTAGTTGGGAAAGAGCCACTTTTCTAATTGGTTAATACTTTGTTCCTTTAGCTTCTCATCATATAAAAGTTTAGCTTCATTTGAGTTTTAAAGTAATTTTCATCTTAAATGTAATCATTTGTCTTTGTGCTTCCGTAACCAGATCACTGTGAAATTCTTACCAGTTGTTTTAAGTTTGGGACCATGAATGTATTTGTCCACATCTGACATGTGCTTGTGTTGGGAAGACACTAATTTTAGGTTCCGTTTATTAGGGAGGGCTGGGTGAGAGCTGTGAACCAGATCATTTTACAGGCAATGCTCAGTTGCAGATTACCAGGGCAGATGTTGCACATTGTCACTCAAATGGAAAAACTCAGTGGATATCACGGTGCTCAAAGAAGAATGATTTTGACTGTATGTGTAAATTGGTTATAAATTTGGTGCGTCTGTAGAGGTTAGCAAATATATACCCGGTACCGAAGTATGGCAGTACAGCTTCAACTTCTTAAATCTGTACACGCACAAGTTCTGTTTCTGGATTGTATTATGAAGCTTTTATGTGGAACATGTTTTTGTAATGGAAACCACATTTATAAATGTTTAGCCGTTGTATTATGTTACTGGTATCAAAATGCTCAAAAGAAAGTGTTATTGTCCATAGTCTTTGCACTTTATGGCAGAACTTTTGGCATTCTACTACACATACAAGGAAATTTCATAACTAGGTGCCTATCTTGGGTTGCTGGTGTTTGGAATTTAGTTTGTGTATGCACTTCTATAGTAAAACGCTGCTTGTTTAAATAACTGCAATAGAAAATTCATGCACTGTATCAATGGTACCTGCCTTAACTACTGGCTTGTAATTGGCAAATAGGTGGTTTCAGATTCTAATTTACTGCATCAAGTCAAAAGAGATTAAAATAATCTAAAATAAAAGATTTTACTTAATTTTTGGTGCCTTGCACAGTGTTTAGAAAATTCTGTATTTATGAAGATAGAAATAAACCTTTCAAACAGATGCACACATGGTATTCTGTTACGGAAATAGTGCAGTACATCAAATGTCTTGGTCAACTTCAGTTGCAAAGTCAGGTTAAGAAAAAGCCAATATTTGCACTTCTAGGGTATAAAAACACCTGCAGCTTGAGAACAAATCACCTCAATTCCCCTGTGTAGAAAAGACATCAACTAGTGGAGATGTCACTCAAAAAGCAACTTTTCCTCAGTCAAAAGGATTGCAGTAAGTGTTGATATTTTTACCTTGACTTTTGGGGGGAGGTTAATGGTTATCAACTGATATGACTGATTACCTAGTAACTTGTTACCTAGTAACACATATTGGGTGTCTTCTATGATACCTCTTAAGATCAGAAGGAATGGGGTCTTGCTTGTCTCCTTGGGTGTGTGTCTTCAACCTTGGCTGTAAACTGAGGGAATGCACAGGTGCAGCATCTTTGCAGAAGAATGAGTTTGATGTGCAATATCACTTTGTTGTGTTGTAACATGTGGAAATACTGAAATGGAAATCACTCTGTTTTTGCGTTTGTGTTTGGGTCATGAAAATTACTCTCTTGGACTAATTTGTATTTCGAAGGCACCAGTGAAATGGAGTCGGGGCAGTAATAGCATCTGTGGCACTCGTGCATGTGGAGGTGAGCGGAACAGATGACATTTACCTGCAGCTGCATCTTGGGAACTGGCTAAACCAGTGCGCAGAGACTGCACAGGACTCTGACAGCCACCAGCTGCTTCCTCCCAGCTCTGTGTATTGGAGTCTCCCCAAAAGACAGCTCCTTCTTTTCAGAAACAGGGGGGAAAAAAGCTGTCCCTTATATTACTTCAGAATTAACTGTCAGGATTTTTGGTTAAGGCTTCTCAGAAAAGTTAAACATTCTCACTGAGAGCTGCCTGTGCTTGACACCCAAGATTTCAGGCTGCTTAAGAGCTAGTTTTACACTTAATCCCTCGCATTTGCCTGATATACCTTGTCAAGCGTTTCTGGGGAAAGTCCGCAGCTGAGGGGTGATGTCTGAGCTCTGAACTGCACCTTCTCCCTGGTCCAGGAGAGGAAGTGCCTGGCCTCATGCATGAGCTTCTCTGGCAACTGCTCCCTCCTGGCTCACCCAGGCTGCACCCAGCAGAGCACGTCCCTCTGCTGCCTGACACCGAACCCCAGCACTGCTGGGGCTTTGCAGCCAGGAACAGAAGAGGAGTTAGAGCTGGATTATTGTAGGGCTTGCACAACTTCTTGGCTCGTGTGATAAAGACCATTGCTTGTGTTCCACAAAACAAAGCATAACTCAGACCAATTTCCCTGCCTCCTGGTGCCCTCTCATTCCCAGGCCTGGCAGTATATTTATGACTTGTTCTTTATTCCAAGGATGAAGGACAAAGCTCTCATCCTAGGGACAGAGCTCAGGCACAGCTCTCCTATGGCAGATTCATCTCAGGAGGCCACAGCCTTCATCTTCTCACTGGCAGGCAAATGAGCAGGGCTAGACTGACACCCCTACCCATGGTGGCCCTTCCCTTCCCCATTAACATTTCTCGAGGATTGTTCTCTTCTTCTGCCACCCATCTTTTCAGAGCCAGTGGACAGTGGAGGCAGGGGTGGAAGGGTTGAAGAGCCAGTGGCTGCTTCATTAACATGCAACCCAGTTCAAAACACTTCAGAGATGTTGGGGAAGATCTGTGCCTGCAGTCGGTTTCCTCCGGACACAAAAGGATGCATTCCTGCTCTGGAAGGCTTACAGGCCAAGAAATTGTCAGATTGCCTTGCAAACAAACAAAAAGGCCCTGAGGACAATGTTTGTGCTCTCTGGGTTTCTGGGTGAGTTATGCAAATGGATAAAATGTAACCTCACTTGCTTCCTGCGGTCCAACTCCCTGTGACAGAGCTTCTAGAAAAAAGAAATGGCCCAGTCCTGGTGATGTTACCCATCAGGGATGTCTCTGGAGCAGTCACCCCATATTTGTGTTTCTCAGTCCAGCAGAAGCCAAGAGATGCTTTTCTGCCTGGTCCCCAGGGAATGGGTTGGGCTTAAGCTGACTTAATATTGATAGTTTGCAGGGACACTCTTGTAAGCAAACATACCACAGGCTTCAAAAATAACTTGGGCAGGTTTTTCTAAACCTACTAAAAATACAAAACCTGACAAACTGCTCTGCATCTTCTTAGGAGCTGACAGTCTGCTTGGGAATGCCCCTGCCATTCACTCCTTGATGTGCATACATGTCACGCTGCCTACTGCTGAGCTCCTTAGCTCTCCAATGCACATGTGGCAGAGGGACAACTGGGAATGCTTCGGCTTTGCTGTTTAAACACTGCTGTGAAATTCAGTCTCTGTTTTCAGTTTAAATATTTGCCATTTTTGCATAAGCTAGAAGGCAATTTCCAGAGATGCTGATCATTTGTAAGTTATTTAATGGTTGAGAATATAGAGATCTCAAGATATTTGTGTTTTAAGTGTCTCTAGAGAGCTTCAAACACAGCAAATAACACGGAAGCAGCCTGGGATGAGGCAGTTTCTTTAATGCCACCTGCTTTCTGCACGGGGAGCAGCGGGTAACTCAGGCTGTGAGCCTGGGCAGCCTCTCCCCATACTGAACGTGAGGATGCCATCAAGGCACCTCTTGCCCTTTAGAGAGATGACATTTTAGGAAGCATATTTATCATTTTAACTGCTGCTTGCACTGTTCCTCATTGCAGCAGGAAGCAGTGCCATTGCTTGCAAGATTTATTCCAACTGCTGTAGTTACACGGCAAAAGGCTGCCTGGCGTCTCTCCGTGCTTGCTCATGCCCCAGGCTGTGCAGACACTGCATACCAGACATTGTGGTGCTACTGCAGAAGTAGCTTTGCTTATGACTTTGAAGGAAAACCAGTCCTGTGAGCTTCCCAAGGACAGACGCCTACTCTTTAGCACCCTTAGGCACTGAGTCCTTCCTTAGGACTGATGCTGTCCTAATGACAGACCATCCTACATGGGATGTTGGTTTTCTCTTTGAGGGGTTTCCAGTCTTCTGCTGTGCATGAGTTGTATCAAGTTGCTAAAACTCTTCACAGCTTTTTGCACCTGTCTTGTGTGAAAGAAAGTATTCCCAGTTGTTTCCATAGCACTAGAGATGCAGGTTGCATTTGTAGTGAGAGCCAATGATGTTCCAGGGCATGGTAGGGGCTCAGATGTTTTTAGAAGTAGCAGATGTTTGGGACACTGGTTTTGAGACCCAGAAGGAAACACCACCATCTTGGAAGTTTTACTGTGGAGCAGTTACTGAGTACCCTGCGGAAAACACTGCAGCTCCTGAATTGTTGCAACCCTGCATCATTTGTCCTGCCTGCTTTTTCTCTTTGAAGTAACAAGTTACAGGCAACTCTGCTGAGCCTAATCTCAGCAAAAAAGACTTGCCTTGATGGCCTTGCCATGGAGATGTCTGTGGTGCTCTCTGGCTCACAGGGTAGCCCATTTCACTTCCAACTTTCAAAGATCCACTTGGTCCAAGTGCTATTACATGATAAGCCTGGCATTCCAGCCCCATGCTCAGTTTTTGTGTGTCCTCCCCAAACTCCAGGTTGGCCAGGGCCATGCACCTATGCTTTCAGTGTAACCTGGCCATCATCTTCTTTCTCTGTTACCACAGGGGCTCTTGGACAGAGTACATGTCATAAAGGTGAAGTACTCTGCTTCCTATTTTAGCTAATGCCTTCAGCTGCCACCCCCAGAGCCACCTGTCATGTTTCCCCATCTCCTTTCGCAGCTCCTTTCAGAATAAATCCCTAGTCCCTAGCCACATCATTCCTCTACCTCACTTTTGTTAGTGTATCTTTGATCCTTGGCTCCAAAATCAAGGGAGACTCTGGTCTTCCCTTCATCAAGTACAGAACAAGTGTCCCTTCCACATCAGCCTCACAGTCCTCTCCTCCATACTAAACCTCAGTTCAGCCTTTTCCTGCCACTTGCCTGCTTCTGCCCTTGTTGGGTTTGCTTGTTCTGACCTCTGTGGTTCAGATGTGCTCTCCAGCTCAGTCTGAGCACACAGTTATGTCCTTCACAGAAATCTCACATGCAATGGCCCTAAAACAGCCACGCTGTTTTCTGACTCATTCCGCATCTGGAACAGTCATGGCAGCATCCCAGCAGTGACAGAGCATGGGACATACTCCTCATGTTCTTTCTGTTCTCTGGGTGCTTGTAGGCAGAAGAGCCTGGAGAAGCTGATTTCTCTTTGCTCAAAATAAATTATAATTTTGTATTTATTTCCCTACTGGGCAGATTCTGAGGAACATTTTGTCACACAGACTCTTTTTGGAAAGCCAGTGAGGTGGAACTGTTTTTTTAGCAGCAGGAAAATCAAACAAACAAGAACTGTGGGAGATTCCTGGAAGGGCAGCAACAAGAGTGGGCCAGAAACTCTACTGCATGACAATCGTGAGCAACCAAAGAGGAGTAAATGCCTTTTCTTCTTGGGTGCTCTTCCATCTGCTTCAACTGTATGAAATAGTCCTTTCATGTTGTTGCTCTGTATATACAAACCTTCTCATTTCTGTGGAAATCTCTGTCTTTTCCTTGTTCCCTCTCTGTACTGCTGAACCTCACACAAAAAAAAAAGGAGAGAAAAATTTGAAAACATACTTTGGTTATATTAGTTTGCACACAGCAGCAAATGCTGAAGGTCTTCTGAGGCTGCCCTTAAAACCATTTTACAAGCTATTAATGCCATAAAGTAGGGAGAGC
Organism: Grallaria varia; assembly: GCA_013396735.1. Classification (NCBI taxonomy): domain Eukaryota; kingdom Metazoa; phylum Chordata; class Aves; order Passeriformes; family Formicariidae; genus Grallaria; species Grallaria varia. Next base: position 379,268 of record VWZG01004589.1, read on the forward strand.
TTGGACATGAACCACCCCTTAGGTTCCAAAAACTGAACAGTAATACGTAAAAAGATGCAGCATATTTGCCAGCCATTCCCACTGCACTGGTTACACTGAATAGGAGATGACATCAGTTAAACACCATTCCCATTACACTGCAGCATGCTCTCAGATGGTATCCCCACACTTGGACATGTGGATTTACTTAGTGGGTGGAAGGGTAGCAAGTACCCACCTCTGCTTCCCGTGACAGCAGTACTTCACTGTGTATCCGCCTGAGCACGTTCCTAACCTTGTGACCCAAGCGTGGGCCAAGTGTGCCTCCCCACCTTCCACTGCGTACCACACCTGCTTTACCTAATACATAGATAACACTTATGTACAGTTCTTGAAAGGAAAGCAGGGCAAAACTGAGGAAAAACCCCAGAGATGATGTCTAAACTGCTGCTTCACAGTTATCTCACCTGGTTGGTTGTTAGCATTCACCTTTAAGCTACAGAAGAGCTGCAAGTGCTACATGGGTTCTTCAGGACAGCTCCCAAACACCCAGGGTGGGCAGCAGGAACACAAAGTTCTCTAACACATGGCTACAATCTAAGGGAGGCACTGGACCAATGACTGATGTATGTCTCCTGTGTGTACTAGGTCACTGGGGATAAGACGCTCCCCCCAGCCCGTCCACCATGAAGACAAAAATAGCCCATACACTCTGGGAGTTATTTCTAAACACCAAGAGGACAGGGGAAATGTACCTTTTCCAAAGGACCGATTTTCTTAGCCTGCTCTGGCTTTACCAGGGCACAGACATCCTAGTGGTTCTGGATTAGACCATAGCCCCAGTGATGATTAGAAGATATATTCTTCAACATGACTACCCAAATATGCAGCTCCTTACAAACTTTACATACAAGAGCTTTCTTGTTTGACTCACAGCGTTTTTCTGTAGTGGCTCACCCCATGTTCCAGAGTGTGAACCCTGCTAAACCTAGGTGTCAGAGCCGTGCTCTGGCTCAGCACAACGTCATGACATGAACATATTGAGCAGCCTCACCACCAACTCTGGTCCCTTTGGACCACAGCACTCAATGAGATCAGTCTGCTCTCTTTTTCTCTGCTCAAGCCACAAGAGATTATCCTAAAGTAGCCTATTCCCTTGTCTGCTGTCCCAACCTCTCCCTCAAGACAGTGTGAGGAGGCCTTGTCTTTCCCATTCCTTTTCTTTTAGCACACGATGCTAAAGCAGCAGCACGGTGCTGCTCTGTGTGTGCACATGTGTGTGAATAAGCATGCTAGAGATAGAGGAAAAATAAAAATCAGCCTAGAAGCTGACATTCATGCCTGAGTGCCTGCTCATGTAAAATCTGAGCAGGATCTGATGCACTGAAGTGCGTTATTGGCCAGTCCCTGTACCAAAGGTATCTGTTTACATGGCAGCTGCATTCTGTGACTCAGGGCAGTCATATTTTCCCAGTGCTTCACTAGTGACTGGTAATGAACATGCTGAGCACTGCTGGCAAGGAAAGATTAACCACACTGTGACAGAACAGGCCTGATACATTTTATTGGCAATACTAGTGTCATACTTGGGAACCACAACCCTTTGTCAGACTGTTAGTGTTAACTTGCACGACAAGTATCAGTGATCAACTGTATTTGAAATATAGTCAAAGTGCCTAGAAATAATAGGCATCTTAAAAAAGGAAAGGAAACTCATTCCATCCACTCATGCCAACCTTTATAGATCTTATATCTTAAGCACAACTGATGTACTGTAATTGTTACGTGGACTTTAATGTAACCTCTACAGCAGCACACAGACAATGCAGTTCTCTCATTATGCACATGCTTTAGGATCGTTTATTTTAATGCTTTCAAATAAATATGTTCCATGCAGCACACCGCAATAAATAAGGAGCAGCAACTTTCGTATAGTACATCCATTCATAATGTAAGTCACTATGTGAAACACCACATCTAAAGTCTTTGGCCCAGTCTCATACAGTGAAGCACACCACATCTGCACATAATCATATCTGGCTTCATATGGATTTAATAGGACTATGCCAGAAGGGCAATGTGAGCACAAGTTTAACCAGGGGTTTCTAGCTATTAAAGACAGCTACTAAGTAGTTAAAAGGCAACAACTAAACCCATAAAGGGTTGATTTGTCTTTTCTTTCTTACTTTTCAGACAGAAATATAAAGTATGAAAATGCTCTGGGTATTTTCAGCCTGGTGTAAAGCAGTGTGATTAATATGGAATGCTTTGAGCAATACTGGCATGTACACTGGCATCAAAAGCCACAGCAAGACCAACTCTGACACTGAACACTGGCGTACTCAGCGGGTGAAAGCTGCTGTTCTGGCGGTGGCAGGCGCTGCTGCTCCTCTCCCTCTAGGCCGACAGCTCCACCGCCCCTTCCTCTTCGCTGTCTGCTCGGTTAGCACGGATTTCCACCAAGGTCCGAGCAAAGCGGGTCCACTCATCGTTGTGTGGGACAGCCAGCTGTGGGAGAAACCAACAGGGAATTAGACTTGGGGGGCGGGGGTGTTGGGACTGCTTCTCTCTCTGGCCCAAAATTGAGGCACCCCCTTTGAGGAGAGCTCCTGCTGCAATCAGTGAAGGACCAAGGCATGAACCTCACCAACCCACTGTGGGCTGGTTACCTGTGAATTGTGGCCAAGTTCACAGGGCACATCTGGCAGTTTCCTATCCAGTACCTGCTAGAAGAGCTTTTAGTCAGTGGCAGACAAAAAGCTTTATCTGCCTGGTTTTAAGAAAAACTTTTTTGCTGGAGTGTTGCTGCAAAGCCTAGCCCTTGATTAAAATATTTCAGATTTTCGAAACCAGAGCGAGGCCTTGATCTCTACAAGTATACACAGGTATGTTTCACTTTAAAGATGAGGCAGCCATTGGCAGTCAGCAGGCCTGTGCCCAAGTGTAATTGTTTGCAGGACCAAGGTCAGTGTGCACAAGGTAATGGAGCTTTTACAACACTGTATTGAAACTATTTTCCTGAAGTTCATTAAAGCTTTTAGTAGTAAAATAAATATATTGTGTTATTTTAGTTACCCTCCTCTATGTTAAGAAATTAACAGCTACATGAAATGTATTATAATGGAAATGTTATACCAACTGGATACTGCATTACTGCACTGATTTTTTCATAACATCATGCTAGACCCATTTCCATTTAATAACATTGATGTTTCTAATGAAGAGCTCTTGAACATTAAGCTTCAAGAGGGACGTGTAATCTAAATAGCTGAACTTCCAGACAAAACGCTTTAGAGCTATGGCAAAATAATACTGCAGTCATTTCCAGCTGGATTGAAAATTGAATTTCTGGATAATAATGCAAGCTAGGATTGAGATAATTAAAAAGGAAAAAACAATAACAAAACATCAAAACAAAACAAGCAGTTTTCTCAAACTTTGTTTGCATTAACTCAAATTCCAGAAAACAGCAACAAGCATCCAGATGAATAATACACATTTTTACTGCCCTCTTGACCCTGTGATCATGTCCTGAACATAATATGAAAGAATAACTGTCTCAAAACATTATCCAGTGCTTGGTACTGAAGAAGGTAACTGTTTGGAAACTACAGGGCTTATAATAAACTGCTGAAGAATGAGTATTGATAGCCCATAGCTACTTCAGTTTGTACTATCGAATATTCAGTCTGAACTGACTTAAACCTTTTAAAACACCGCCAAAAGTGTCATGCTAACTATGTCCATTTGGCACTAGTACAGTGCACACCAGGCTGCAGGGTACATAATACTGGAATACAGTCAAATTATTCTCCTCTCCTTACATCTCAACTGGATATATAGAACTGGAAACTAAGAAAAGGATCTGCTACATGACCCAGCTGGGGAAAGAGCTTTTGTATTTGCCTAAGATGAATTGTGTGTGAAAATTCCACGTACACTGCTGCAAGTGCAGTGTTAATCCTGTGGACAGGAACTTGCAATATTGGATCCAAACATCTCCTCCATATCTCACAGGTGATTATCAGTTTTTCAATTATTTTGTATCTAGCTTTGCCTCTACATTCAGTATTTTTGGGGAAAACATAGCATGCATTTTAAAGCTTCCTATCTACTGTGCATATATCAGTGACCAAGTGACAGTGATCGGTGACACTATGAAGGGCTGGTGTGCAACAGTTTGGTTTTCTGCCTGTTGAAATGCCAAATATAGTGCCGTTCAGCATTTGCTGAGGCTCCAGACTGAGAAATGCAATCCATGAGAAAGCCTTAATAGACATCACTGCAGTCTCTGGGTTTTCCTTTCTTTGTCTTCCACTTTTGGCATTTTTCTCCTTTACTTCTCCCAGGAACAGAGACCAGAGTTACAGGAGTGAATCATTTGAGACAGTTGTCTCCTCATGCTCAGATGCACAGATGTGGATCTGGTATGGTCTGTATCTGAAAGACCACCCTGTTCTTTCAAAAACCTTCAGCAGAAGAAAATATAACCCCAGAATGGAGGTCAGTGCATCCGCACACAAGTACCCATAGCACACACTGAGTCACAGCCACACACCTATACCAGCCTCTGTATTGTATTAAAGGAAAGTGCAGAGTACCTTCTATCAGAGATGCAACCAAACCAGCTGTATAGCTATCTTTCAGTTACTCCTGCTTATGTCCTAAAGCATTTTATTTCTTGTGATGTGTATGGCACTACCATTTGTCAAACTCTTGAATGAAAATATGAAATGAGTTTCACTTATTTCAAGCAGAAAAATTTGTAAAGTGGAACAATACACTAGGCAAAGGACTTACTGAATTTAATAAAGCCTCATTTCTCCTTGTCTTTTTAAGGTCCTTAACAGCATTAAATTCTATTAAATGGCCAAAGATATGTCATTCTAAAGAAAAAAAATAAATATATTTATGACATTGAGATAATTTAATTGCCTTTACTCCACAGCATGGCCACAGACAAATAAATTCAAAGTCCAGGCTATTAAAACAACTTGGTATCTCAAACTTGAAGAGTCTCCCCAGGAATTTATGCATTACATACATTACTCTTAGCTGATGGTTAGCAAGGTCTGGGCCATTTCTAATGGCTCAGTTCACAAAGCAATTAATGACCAAAATGAATACTTTTATCACAGAGGTAAAAACATTCAGTGTCCAGACACAATCTAATTCCTTACAACTTCATCTTATTTTACTGTATTTAATCTTGGGCACTGCATCACGCTTTCAGCATGGGGCCAATGCTCCTAACAGACTGTTAGTAGAATAAACCTCTCTAATATAAGTTCCTCAGGGATGTGGAGGGAAACCTTGGCAATAATGGAGTCAAAGGAAAAATTGTCCTTTATTCTCTATCCCCCCTTCTTTCTGCAGAGGCCTCAATACTGAACCACAACAGTTAAGCAGCAAAAGACCACAAATAAAAAGTATCCACAAACTCCAATTCAAATTCTTCTCTGGATTAATGCTCCCCTTGCAGTCATTTTCCATTCAAGTTCCTTCATCTGGGCACACTGACACCCACAAGTGCTGGAGGCCTGGATCTATCAGTGAAATCTCCCTCTCAGCTTCTCTGCACATGTTTTTTCTGCAAATACCAGGGCAGGGGTGGAAGAAACAAGGAAATACTTCATAGAGGAAGGGCAGAGGTTTAGAGCTATCTGGGTGTTCCTCACTCATGTGGCCATTTTTCTATTGACTTCCAGTCACTACAAAGCAGCATGTGTTGAATTCGATGCAGGGTAGAAATGTTCACCAAAGCAGAATAATTTAATATAATAACTTATATTAATATTTGGGTCAGAAGGTTATTTGAATGAACTGATGCTAAGGTATGGAGCAGAACAACAAGAAAATAAATGCTATTAAGTGTTTTCCTTTGATCTCTTCACAGTGGAAGGGAAATGGTACCCACACCTAATTAATTGACTGAATTACAGTGCTTTAACTTAAACACCATATACTTAGGTTGCATCAGACAGTAATTCTAATGAGGAAAACCAGTATTATCAAAAAGAAAAGACTGCCAGGATCTTCCTGACAAGCAGCTGTCTTTGCCTTGCTGATGTGTCACAATTCTACACGGTTTATGCAGTGCACAACAAAACTGTATCTCACAGTGCCACCACAGAGCTCTTGAACCTTCTGAAGCCTCTCTGTTTCTTGAGAGATCACTCTAGCCAAGCACTTCATTTACCTGTTAGGTTTCCTGCTCTAAATCACAAACACGTGCCCTGCTCCATACTACTATGACCAAGGAGATGGTTTATGTGCATCTGGTAAGAGAGTAAGAGAGTGCTCTTCCCCTGAGGCTTGCCAGGCCAGCTGGCTGCAGGTAGTAGCATGAACCTGAACTTCACCAAAACCAGCCTCCTCCATCTTCTCACTGAGGCAGAGATTTCCTCTGTGTGCAAACCTTCCACACACCAGAAATTTCAAAAACGCAAGCTATGTTTCTTGTGTTTTCCCAGGAACTGTGCTATTCGCAGCTTCACTGAACACTACACTGGAAATTGACACACTCAGGAAACGGAGATGCTCTGACCAGACAAATCTTGATGCTGTCCTCTGTCTCAGCTAGTGCTGGGCTCCCCAAGCAAGTATAAAAGGAAAAAAAAAACAGTGCCTGAAGACACAAATCAACATCAATTTAATTTTCAGATCATTTAACATCTTCTAGTACCTTGTTCTTTTAAGTTATGTATATCTAAAAAAAAAAAAAAAAAAAAAAAGGAAGAAAATGGAATGATTTTGAGACAAAAAAAAACAAACCAAAGCTTTGAGTGTGCCTTTTAAAGGAATCTATCCAGATGGTTGAAACAAGATATTAAACATATTTCAAGATTTTCATATATTCCCCTCCAATCCATCTTTTTTATGGCTGAGAGTGTTTCAGCTGAATTTGTCCAAATCTCTGTATGGCTTCACTTTCCCTGAAAAACCACTTTCCAGCAAATGAATTATTCATTGAGGATATTTCACTTTATTCCTGGCTCCTTGCCTTCCCTGGAGCCTGTAAATCTTTGGGATGGGTGTGGACAAACTCTTCCTGCCTTCATTCCTCCGTGCTCTTGTCCATCACAGCTCTCTTCTTAGGGCTGTGGACTCTCTTGAGAAGGAGAAAAAATGCAATTTCAGCAGCAGCCTCCACTTTGGGGGAACCAGAGTCCCATAGGCTCAAAGGGAGCACAGTCATCACGTTGAAATTGTTCCTTTCCTTTTAATGACTGTACCTCAAGGACTAATTTACCTGTCACTGAGACACTGGTTCATAACCTGCAGCACTGATCACTGGTGAAATAATTGTGCAATCCCCATCACCAGCTTAATAGTCACTTTTTTGTTTTCATCTTCACCTACAGTTCAGAAGCCTCAAAGCAAAAATAGCCATGGGAAGAACCTCCTTAGCATTGTCACTGACTGAGAGGTTGTTCCGAAGGGGCGAATTTTTCCAACCAGAATGGCCTATAACCACTTCTAACACATACATCCCGTGGACACAGGTGTAAATGGAGAATCTGAAAATGAACTGTTACACCACGACTCGGAGCGACCTGCCAAAGCATGTGGTCTGCAGTGGCCTGTGCAACCCGACTGCCACACACTGTTTTCAATTAGAAGTTTGCAGACGAGCCTGCATGGTGGTCCAAGATACACTCTAAGGGTGATAGTGGTTCCCAATTCAAAAATCTGTGACCCATTCAAACCCATTTCATAAAAGTACAATGCTTTCTTATTTTTTGTATTAAGGAAAAACTTGTTCTGATCTAAATTGATGGGTTTCTGTAGCTAATCACCCTGCTCTGAGAGATCAGAAACTTTCCCATTAATACACATCTTTCATCAGTTGCATTTGGGTTTGTTGCTGTTTGGAGGCAACCTTAATTTTAGACAATTCTGTTTACCTGTCTCTACTTCCACACAGCCACATTTACCATAAAATCCAGCATAGAAAATAAAAACTAATAAAAATATAAATAAATACTCAATAAAACTATATGAAAACTAATGTTCTAAAATATTCTGTTGCTATTATAACTTTTTAGAAGGACAAGTTAAACACTCTTTGAAGAGATAGCTAATTAAAGCTTAGTAAATATTCAGATTAATCTGAATTTGTGGACAACACCAAGTCTGGTAAACTAATGACTAAAATCTCAGACTTCACACTAAGTTATTTGTGAATGTGGTTTATCACCATTTTATTATACTTTCAATTTAATAGCATCATCAAATAAACATAGCTTCAGGCAAATGTAATTTTAGCTATATTTTCTCAGAGCAAAATTTTTGACAACCTGTATTGTCCAGATCACCCTCTAAAATTAATTACTGTACTGAAGAGAAATCTGCTGCAAATACTTTGAGCAATGGATTAACATCTGAATGCAGTCATGACATTGTAGGTAAAAATGTTTTTCATGATGACAAAATATAACTACTTGAACTTGATGATTTCAGAAAGTAGAACAAGCAATTGGTCCCATTTTCTGGGTAAAAGACAGCACTTGCAAAATAAGGATTGCCATACAAATGATAATAAACAATTACAGTTCCACTTTATGAACTGATCCTATCTTCTGGAGTTCAACAGATGTTTTATCACTATTGTTGAGTTGAAAACAGTTACGCAAATATAAATATTAAATATCTTGATACACACATAGAGCAGGCAGGCACACACCAATTCTGGCCCTGGTCTTGCCCCCTAGAATCAATTATAGACTGCCTTTGATATTTTTCTCAACCTATATGGATATTTTTTTTCTGAAAAAGCCTATATTTTTCCAGGCAACACCCTATGCCACACACATGGATAGAAACAGAGTGGGAGGTAATATGCAGCGAAATGGCCACCAAAGTAACCAAGAGCACCCTTTTCACATAACTGTAGTACCACTGTATTTAACTCTTGGGAGAGCTGAGCATCACTGCTAACAATGGATGAAACCACTGGCAGGAACTCAAACCCCACATACTGAATGCAGATGATTTTAATAAGATACAGTGTTTAGACCACAAAGGATACACTCCAGAGTAGCTCTATATATATTTGTTTACTTAATTGAAGGGGTGGAATACCATAGGCAGCCTAAATACTGCATTTATTTTATGCACAGCAGTCAGTCTAGTGTCACAGACACAGTATACACCCCTCTTCTATGAAGTTAATTACTTAGCCCTCATCTAGATTAATGTCTGTTGTGATTTATTTCTTTGCAATTCGCCAGCAGGGTCTGATTTAACTAGTGCTGCCTTAGTAAAAAGAAGACAAAATATTAGCTTATATCAAAAAAACCCCAACAATCTCAAAGAAAAACTGAATCAGCTTTCAGCAGACTGGCTTTTTTCTTCTAAGAACAGAAGCTGCTGAATTGTTACATAGTTAATGGCAAATTATGTTTTGAATACCAAGCTAACAATGGTGTTATTTTAATAATTTATATGTAATTGCAAAGATACACTGTATAAAGGGCCTACATAGGAACTGAAGCATTTGAATGCCCATTAATTCTTTTCTAAACTCAGTACTTTTTGTCGGCATCAGTCATCTCAATGCCAGTCTAACAGGAGAACAGAGTAAAACATAGCCCATAAATTATACATACATGACACAAAAATGCATGTTAACAGACATTAAGGCTGCAGACGGTAACACTTCAAAGATAGGAAATGTCAGAGTTAAGGCTAACTCCTTCAATTTGACTATCTTGCTCATTTTGCATTATGATACTGTCTTTAATCTCAAAAAAAACCCCCAAACAAACGAAAAACACAAACAACAAAACCTGTGCTAGAAGCAAACACCAGTTATGGAAAACTTCAGCCTGAAGGATTACAACTTGACAGGGCATATGAAAAAGAAAACAAGGAAGTGAAAACTATCCTTAATTGTAGACAAAGCTATAGTTCTACCTCTAATACCAGAGTTGGCTCATGCTGATGTCCAAGCTATCAAACAGATTATGCCTTCCTTAACTAATGTATCAAAATGCTGCACTTAAGATCAACTATAGAGCATAAAATATTGAGTAACCAACACTCATCCTGAAAGAGGTGGCTGAAAACTGAAATTTAAATCACTTTTATTTCCTTAAATCGCCTCTTATTTTTAAAATATTAACGTTATAGCTTGTTCTTAAACCCACTAAAGTGCTGTCACTAGTCATGTTGGGAGGAGCCTCACCTACGTGTATCCTCAAGTGATACTTTCAATGGCAGAAACTGTTGGCCTCCGAGTCCTTGGAAACAAAAGAGATTTAATATAATTAATCAGCCACGGGAGCAGAAAGAGCACCTGCCATGCTTCAGGAAAGGTAACAATTTTGCTGCAATAGAAGTGGTACCCTAAGAAACAAAGTTCTTGCAGTTCCTACCGTTCCACTTCTTCTGTAATGGCATCAATTTACAGGTGGATTGAAAAAAACATTGAGTCACGCTGCCTGCCATTTGTCCCCCATGGGGAACTCAGTCCTGCTCTGATTCTCATTTCTCAAAGTTATTGAAAACTCCTGGAATTTTTTACATGACTGTCAGGACATTTAATGTTGGGAGCTAAGGGATAAGAATTCCTCCTCTACCAAATTATGTTATCCGTTCTCATCATGGCACAAAAAAGCCTAAAAATACCAAATGAATCAAAACTAGAAGTTAAGGATCCCTCTTTCCAATATCTACATTTTTTTTACTGACAACTACATTGACTGGAAGAATGGGCCCATCATTTTCAGAGCCTCTGGAGTAGCTGCACTGGCAAAGGTGCCTCCCTGAGTGAAAGACTATTGCCTCAGGGAAGAAATAAATCATCTTCAGCTCAGCTTGCTTCCTATCTAAACCAAGTTGGCCATGTCCCCACCATGGGTTCATGCCAGGAAATCTGGCAGAGAGGGAACTGTAAAAGCCTTTTACCACAGCTTTCTGACTCTCAGTTGGCAAATGGACTCTCACCATAAGTATCGCATGAACTGTACAAAGATTTTAAGTTTGCAGGAGAGTTAATCCCTTCTCTGAGATTTTGCATACATCCCATTATCTGCAAAAGCTCATCCACGAAACAGCAGGGGTTTTTGTTTTGTTCTTTTTTTCTTTTCCCCATTTCAGATACAGATTCTTCTGTCACTCTAAGCACTGGAGTATACATTTCACATTTAAATGAATATAGAATTTTAGCTGCAAAATAGGATGCATTAAGGCCCCGAGTTATCCTCAGATGATATTTTAACTGCTACTTTCCAAGTCACGAATTAAGTATTTTTTCATGTTCAAAATACAGACCATTTTGCAAACCATAAAGATTGAAAACATAGTTAAGGATTCTCAAAATGAAAACTGCTACTGGATGTGACAGGTTGAAACCGCAAAAGCACCATGAATAAAATTAATTATACAAAGCAGTTCTTGTTTCAGAAGTGTTTGAACACCACAGTGATAACTCACAAATTTCAATTAAATTTGCAAATTACCGCACAGAAACTGAGCTTAACCTAAATTTTGTATTTTTCAAAGAAAATGTCACCCCACAGAATAACTAGATATTTAAAATACATACTCTGTGACACTATTAACATGTATGGACTACAGCTGTATCCCTCTATAGTGTTCCAGGATACAGGGTCAGGACTGGGCAGATCAGCTAAAGCACTCCTTCAGGTTTCACTGTCTCAGCTACAACTACCACAGAAAGCCTGGACACAGATTCTTTTTTCCACTAAGCCTCTTGACAAGTTTTCAGGAGAAGCAGTATCTGAGGAGATAGTACTGAAGCCACCGGTAGTGCCACTGTGGACAGAGCAGGATGTCCAATCTGGGCCTCCCTTTACCCTTTCTCTCTTGCCCTTTACAGTGCTCAGCAGGAAAATACCATACAGCTCTCCCTTCTCCCTCTTCTGTTGGCTTTACTGTGCAGGAAGGGAATGATCTCTTAAAGCTTCTCTTCTGCCGCTCTCATCACTTTGTTATCTGAGTGCCTTCTAATAGTGCATTAAGCTACATGATTAACTCCTGTCACATGTGGCTTGTTCTCTCTGATCCTCTCGGCAGGGGGAGGATCTGGGCCTTTGCAAAGGAAAAGGAAACATAAGTCAGCTTTAAAAGTAGTGTGCAAATGAATAAAAAGGACTAGGGTCGCATTTTTGTTGGTTGGTTGACTGGGTTTCCTAAGGTTTTTTGACTATGAGTTGAAGAATTCTTACAAAAGATATTTCTATCATATTGGAAACTCATGTCTCTTTACCCTGTGAAATTCTCTGGGGAGCGAGTAAGCTGTCTCTGGAGAACTACTGAAATATTTCATCATAAGCAAGGGGAAGCTAAGAATAAAGAATCAACTGAATTTTTAGGATGCCTCTTTAAACCTCCCACCTCCTTCTGTCTGTTTTCACTAATGCCCATTTAGTTTCACTGTCTAATTAATGAATGAGAAAAAGGGTATTTTCATTAAAAATCCGGTACTTCCTCCCTTAATTTTAACAAGTAACATTCAGATAGTAAAATGAAAGTGGAATTTCATGTTCACTTATCTAGAAACAGAAGAAACTGTGTTGTTACTAAGACCAAGCATACATCAGGGCACAGGCAGGAGAGTGACCCTGTACACCAGGTGTGACCCACTGCTGTATCACACACAAGCACATCACAAAATCCTGCTGACAGGCCCCACTTTGAGAGCATGTTCGTCCCATTGTCTTAACTCACTTTGAAACTTCAGCATTCTGATAGTTAAAAATATTATTCTAATTTTTGACTCAAATACGTGGCCAGCTTGCAGCCACATGCACTGTTGGCAGCATGCCCACAGCTTCACTACTTCTTCCTCTCTGGCCCCAAGCACTCCTATCTCTGCAAGAACATGAAACATCTATATTGCCACCAGGCTCAGACTTCCCTGGCTTAGTCACACCAAGTTCTTCTGCCTCTTCGTACAGGCTAGACTCCTCTCCCAGTAGCCCAGATCCACATCTCTTCCAGATAATTTTCAAGTGTTCTTTATAAGAAAAAAAAAAAATCAAACATTTTAAAACAAAAGAGCAAATGATTTTGCATCATCTTTTAAATAACCTGGTTTTAAGAAGCTGCTTTGTAAGTCTGAAGCCCACGATGAGGGAGACTGAGAAGGGCAGAGAGCCAGTGATGCCACATGATGTGCAAGAGGTGGGAAGGGAAGGGAAGCACAAGGCCCTAGGCTGGCACTGGAGATAAAGAGCTCCAATCCTCAGCATCCAGCCTTAGGCAACTCACATTAATTAGATCATGGCTCAGTTTTCCCTTCCCTAATAAAGATTGTTATTAAGAACACAAGTCTCCATTCCAGCTCCTTTAAGTAGCAAAACACACTAAAAGAACAAGGCAACTCATATCCTTTTCCATTTCTTATCAGATTAGTATGACCTCACTGACAAACACAGAGCCATCAATATGCGTGCATATTGTAAACTCACTGGTATAAATCTGTGCATTTCTATGTACGTAGCCAAGTCTCATTTCAAACTGTAGAAGTATATAAACGCTTGGTTTTAACTTACCAACATAACAACATTGTTTTTCTACAGCAGAATAAACCAGTGCTTACATAAAGACCTCAAAGCGTTCACAGTAACCTAAAGTAATGAATATTGTAATGAGAAACACAAGTATTTAGGGTGATAATGACTGGACTTTGCTCTACTTAGATCGGCTCACCCCCTATGGAGGCTACCAAAGCTTAAAGATTTTATCACCCTAGTAATCAGCAATGGGTAATGGCCTTCATAAAACATAGTAATTAAATTGACTGATTTCAAACTAGTGCATTTTTTTCATTAGGGAGTTCTTATTTAACCTACTTCAAAAATCCCTTTGTGAATACTGACTATATCAGTCAAAATTCAAATGACGAGGGACAAGGAGCTTGTTCTTCTCAATATTTCAGATATTATTCAAGTAAAAAGCTGAAGTTCCTAGAATTTTTTTCTTTGTTATCTCTAAATGCTTCTAGTTTTAAAAGTCTTTCAAGACTGAACATTTTAAAACAGTGGATAGAGAGGAAGAAAATCAAAACCTTAGCTCTTTACATTTTTCAACAACTCTTAAGAGATTCTGCTTTGTTAAAACATGCTTTTAAAATTCTCTGAGGCCTGCATTCCAATCTCACTAGCAAAATATCAATGGTGAAATTCATGCAGTGCCACACAATCCATTTAATTATCCTTTATGCCTGGATTGTGTATGTTGTTGTAACTACCATGTCTTACTTAATCTTTGAACGCTTTTGAATAAAACTTGGTTGTAAGCACAACCCCTTATTATTGCTCAAATTTGCCTTCATGATATGTGCGTGAGCCATTTATCTGTGTTCCAAGAATACTTGTAACTCAACACAGATTTTAAAATAAAATAATAAAATGTTTTATGGTGAGTCTCAAGTCTGCTTTTGTGGCAAAAACAGTTCCCAACTCAATATATGTTCTACAGAAGCTTTATGATGGCAAAACCAAACCTACTGGAAAATCTACCTGGATGACTACATGACACAAAACCTAGCTTCCTATTTCTCTCTGGGCTACGCCAGTTTTTAACTGCATGAAAGAGATGCTGGATATGTTTTCTGTGTGAAATCTATAGTGAAACACAGGGATCGGACCACAAGACAGAAGTACAAAGCACAAATCCTTCTCCACTCTAGCCAGATAAACAAGTGACTCGATAGCCATGCTGAAATGTGAGAGTTGGTCACAAACATACATTTATTTCCATTTAGAACCCGAAGAATCTCACGGCATGTTAAAGGCTGCTGAAATCAAAGGAAATTATTTTACAGGTACCAGCAGGATATTCCTTACTACACCACTCCATCCACATACTTCAGGCAGTTTCCAGCTCCTCCCTCACTGGTCATATACTTGAAAATGAGATACAGGATTAACACCTATCATGGAGCAAATAGAGAAGTACACAAACAACCTAACACAGCGGCCCTAAAAAGGCTTAAGTCAATAGTAACTCTGAAACTTAACAAAATCACATTAGCATCCATACGATTCTGGTTTCACTGTTAAGGAACTAAGGACAGAGCTAATAACTGCATAAAGAACCCAAAGGCTTGCTTTGGCAGAGCCAGCCTTCCTGGACAGTCTAGAGAAAGACCTTTTCTTACTTTTCTCCAGTTCCACCTGTCACACTAGTTGCCTTTGAAAAGCATGACTAGAACCAATGGTCTGAAAGACCACCAAACAGATGTAACAGTTTGTCCCGTAACTATAATAAAATAATGTACTGCATTAAGCTTCTTGTGATTACAGTTTCAAACTCTGGTACAAACTTACTTTGCATTTTATTACAATCAAATAATAAATCATTGATTTACAGTTTCTATCTATATACTCAAAGCGCAAGCAGAATATGACCTAGAAGAGATAAAAGGGGGGGAAGGAGGGGGAGGGAAGAAAAAAGAAATAGTGGAAAGTGGATGAGAAGTTGCTTCTTTCACAACCAAAGGTGCAAAGAGCATTCTCAATAAGCCAGGTAAGCAACAAACATGGTTGTTAGGGAATATTTATGACAGCATCCACTGTGTAACATCACTGAAGCGTGCACAATGGGAGCAAGCTTTCTAGAAAATATATCTACAAAACAGACATGCAGTTAGGTCTAACTATCAATCACCTGGACATGTGAATAAATCTAGAGTTGGTGGTCCATGTTCTGTAAAAATCAACTTCTAGCATACAGAAATCTTGCTACCCAGTAAATAAGCTGTATAGCCACAGAAGCTAAAATATATTGTACAAACTATCACAATAATAATATCGCAAATATACTAGGCCAGAAAAAGCTGAAATATTTAGGTCTTGCAGAGAGTAGAGTGTATTTACAATGACTGGTTATATATTCTGGTTAAGTTACATAAGTTTAAGATCCCATCACACTGAAACAATCAGACTTATGTGTGTTTGGGTTTTTGCTTCATTTTATAATTTACATTCTTTAGGTCAGTGCTTACTGATCCATAAGAGCACATCTATATGGACTATTTAAGTCTCCTCTCTCCTGGAACTGTGTGTGTAACTCCCATTAATGCTAATGGGCATAAAGCACACGCATAGAGGAGAAAATAGACCCCTCACTGTGAAAATAAAAGTGTTCAGTTATTTTCAGATGCGATGCCGAAATCAAACAACTAAAAGTACATACTCTAAAGAGATAACACTATATAGCCTAACTGAAAATGTCACCATTATTTTTAACTTCCTGGTCATGGACCCTGCCATGGTCTTCATGTTTCTGACATTTCTTGTGTCATAAGACCATGAATGGATAACATACCAAGCAGGGCCAAATCCTGAACCCTTACACAAGCAAAACCAGCCCTGATCTCACACTCCTTGCCTTCACAAAGGATACAAGGTTAGGCCTCGTGTCCTATGTTTTTCACTCGGGTCACATGTTTTCTCTTTACACCATATCGGTTAATAGCAGCAGTAAACTTTACTGCTCTCTAGGACAGTTCCTTAAAACCATGATGAATCTACCAAAGTAAAAATACTTACCACCTTTTTTTTCCTTAATGATTTGATAACCTGATGTTTTCTGTGTTAATCAAAAGTCATGGAGTCAATGCTGTCTATTCAAACAGGTAAGAAAAACTGTTTATCTAGTGATATGAAATTCCAAGACACTGTGCTTTATCAAGAAACAAATATCATCACATTTTTTTCTGATGGAACTAATCCTTTATGAATTTACAGCTGATCTAATGAGATATTTGGAACAGCCAGAATAAAATAAAGGTTTTAAAAAGGATGCCGTGTAAGTGGAGCATGAATGGTTTTGGTGAGTGTATTTAGGGTCTTTCTAAAGTGGCCTGCCGACTTCCTAATGCAAGTAATCATACCCATATTCCCAAACCAGTGAGATGCACCTTCAAACAAGTGGATGCTACTGAGTCATCAGTCAGGCAGGGATAAGTTCTTCCAGTGACAAGGCCTTTTCAGAAGCTGATGTTGTAGAAGATGGGAAGAGCAGTATTGCTGAAAGGTCAACTGTCTCAACTTAGCGTGAGGATTTGCAACACTTCTGGGTCAAATACAAAAGTTAGGTGCTGCCAGGTGCTGTACAGTCCAGCTCCCAGCCCTGCAACCCCAGCTACATGCTCACTCATCTACTCCCATGCTGAGTCAGTTCATGGAGAAAAATATCCCAAAGAAAATAAAACAAATACATACATACATCTCTACTGATCTGTCTCCCTCCACACAATGTGAATGGTAACAAGCACTGCTACCTGCACAAAAACTGGTCAGCGGGGGATATGGGTAGAGGCGGCTGGCAGAAGGACTGCTCCATTTAAACTGTCAGACTAGCCCCACCACATCCCAGAATCAAACCCATACAAGAAGGACAGTCGAAGAACCTCAGCTGAGCCAAAGAACTGGCTACTGTCTGCACACTGATGTAAAGCGAGAGCCTTAAAGGCTGCCATATTTCCGCCAGACACTTCCAAAAGTGCACATGCCTGCTCTGAGTCCCCCGTGCATCATGTCTGAGGACAGACAAGCATGGAATCACTCATCAAAGAGCTCTTTATGGACTGGCACACAGGGTTAAGGACTGAAGAGGCTGTTATTCATTGTACATGCCCTCGGTCCCAGGCTCTTGAGCTGCAAAGTATTTCTGTGTCTCACTTAAGGCTTTTTAGTGAGAAGAGTTGGGCTAGAGAATATATGAGCACCCTTCTTTTTTAAACCAGAAAAAGGCATTAACAACACAGCAGCCCCAACAGCATCTATAGTTGTGGCAGGCCAGACCACCTCTTCTAAATTTGATACAGAAATTACTGCAAAGACTGATACTGCCAGAATGAACCAGGCAGAAAATTCATGAGCTCCTTCATTCATTACAGGAGAGGAGGAGGGGTGGCAATAGTCTGTCAGCAGCCACATGGATGGACACCCATTGGTTTACGTAAGAGCATATGGAGCTGAGCTGGAGACAGTGAGCCTCTGCATGGGTGGGGCAGGCAACTTCCGTGAAGCAGAGCCATTCATGTAACAATGAACTGGACTCACACAAATCAATACTGTTGAATGACTCTTTTTTTCTTCTTCAAGTAAAAGAAGCCTGTCTTTCTTTTTCATCTGAGTGTATCACTGTGACTCATTTTGCAAGCTGATGTCTGATTATACAGCGGAAAGGCCAAACACTTAAAATATTACTACTTCTGCACAGACCACTAAATCTATTTTCTCCTGGGTGAGCTTGCAGCGGTAAACAATCCAGGGAATGATTTGGTGTATGATATGCAAAAAGAAACATTTCTACAGCCTGTCTAAACTTCCAGACAAGATCAGACTCTGCTGTCATCAAAGACATTTTCATAGCCTGTCGTATCACTTGAAATACAGAAAAAACACCTTTAGCGAACAGTCATGTAAAAATGACAAATAAATAAAACCAGCCTGACCTGCCAGCATCACAGCGGAAATCTGAGCACTGTAACCTTAGACAATTTAGAGATTATGCTAACAATATGGCAAGAAGTTTCAGCAAACATTTGTGAGGAAGGGCAACTCCTGTACAAGTGAATGCAATCCAAAAATATGAGTCATGCACAAGCAATTTTGCTATGGGCCATAAAATCACTTTATGAGAGTTACAGATAATTCTGTATGCATTCCATAATGTTTCCCTACTGTGTAGAGATGGATATCTCAGTATCCTATCACAGGTAATGATGGAAAACAAATTCTCTACATAAAAGTTGATTGCTCAGAGATTCATCCTTAACTGTTCCAAGGGTTTGTAATGCCAATGGAACTCTTTATACAGCATTCATCAACAAAGAGATAGATTCATCACTGCCAAACACACTGCAGTTTAGATGTTTTTCACAAGGTGTAGCAGGGTGAATTGAGAGCAGCATTAGATGCTGAACATGCATCCTGCTATTCTCAGCACCTGAGTACTCTTCTACCATGCATGCACCTACCACCCTTCACAATGACACCTCTCATTTCCTCCTGTTGGTACTTTTGCACATATTCAGACATATGAAGCATTATGCAGTATCAAAAGAACAGATGCATTCTGTACCTGTCATGCTGAGAAAAATGTACAGCATTAAGCCAATCATTAAACAAGAGATAATGGAGTATAAAAGGTGAATCCTTCAGGACCAACTTCAGAGCAGCACAGCATCTTTTTGCACCTTGATTTTTCTCTTTATGTTTTTTTTAAGTTTTTCCAACTGTACCCATAGAACCATTAACAAAGCAGTTTTTAAAACAGCAAAAATTTTCAAAAGAGACTTCTCTCATGAGACTTTAATGAGTTAACTCTTTTGCAAGGTAACTTTATGACTAACACACTGTTGGCAACCCAAACCCAATGGGGACTCCACTGAAAGAAATCTGCTTTATTCTTTCTCAAACTTGGATATGCCAATCCCAAAGAAACAAGTGAAAAACAAAACCAAGGCAAACCCACAAAAATCTCCAAAACAATAATACCTCTCCAACATCATAGACCCATATGCGGCCTTCAGAATCACCAACTGCTACCTCCTTCCCAGCCTGGGCCCAGCGGACACGGTTGAGGGCAGAAGCTCCTTCTATGGTGACACTGGCTGTGGGAACCTGTTGAAACAAGAGGAACAGGAAGGACAATAAAATCACACTGCCTACAAACCCAGGGGTCGGTTTTGAATGTCCTTTGCTGGGTGAGTCAAAGGCCCTTGGCATTGCTAGAAGAAACACACAACTCTCACTGTGGGGAGAAACAAAAAGGGTTCATTGTTTCTTTGATCACATGTGTTAAAAAGAGGAAAGAGTAAGGGATTGCAAGAGCAGGCAAGACTTTTCCACAGTAAAGAGTTGTAAATGAAAGGGTTTTTCCCCCTTAAGCCTGGAAACATGCAAACCCACATCAGTTATTTCCTCAAAAGTCACTACCATGACCAAGAACCAGCTGAGGGTAGGACTTAGCTTCAATTCTACCCTGGCTTCCAGCCTTTGATTCAGACCCAGATAACCTGATGGTCATCAGACACATCCCTGGATTCATGCTGACACATCCTTTGAATCTATATTCACCTCTGCAGCTAGACGCAGAGATTGAAACTTAGGTATTATGTAAGAAAAGTCCTGAGGTAATCACTTTAGAGTGAGGACACAGCAGAAGTGAGAACAGCTGAGCCAACATTTAGGAACTCCTGCAATAGATTCCCACAATTCTCTTTTGCATTCCCAGGAGATTACCTCTGCTTTAAATACACCTGGGTGCTGTCTAATTTCCAACCACCCTCCCTACCCCAAGTCAACCAACTTAACAGGTGATCCACAAGAATACATAAAGATTCTGCTTGATGCGTGGGATGAATAAAGCAATGAACATGATTTTAGGAGAAGTATTTGTAATCTATTCTGGAAGGAGAGCACCGAAAGATGCTGCAGGAGGAAGGAACTGTGTGGGTGCTTGTCCCAGATAGGTGGATCACTCAGTTGATTTAGGTCACATCATAAGACAAATGATGGTAACTTGCAAGCCTGCTAGTGCTCCACCCAGCTACCTTTAATAGGAGAACCTGCCTGAGCATGGAGCCTATAGCTTTGGCATAACAGTCTTCCGAACAAGGCTTTTCAGTTGCAATGCTTTTTAGGTCAAGGCAAATGGGACAGCACAGCTGCAAAACCAGCTCCTCCACCAGATCCATTTGGTGGGAAAATGTCTTGGTCACACAGTGAGATGAGGACAAGGAAGTGTCCCAGGATCTATGAATGGGCACAGAATTGGAGTGCAGTCCAGGTAAGAAGAGATAGCCGGACAGGAACCAGAGTCCAGGCTACCCTGGGAGGAGTGAAAGGTACTCCTTCTGTCCTCACAGCCAGCACAAAGGAGCAGAAAGGAAGAAAGCAGCTTGAAGTTCGTATTAAAATATATTGAACACTGACAAACTGGCAAGATTATCAAAACCAGTATTTTGTTAATTTCATCTGGGTTCTGTGGCTGTAGCTATATATCGTTCTTGTGAGATAGGTCTAAAGATCCAGGAGAAAAATAATGTTTAAATAAACACTGTATAGCTCCCATGTCAGTCACCTTCTCCTCGGCTCTAATGCCTTCATTGTGCCACGTCAGATGAGTGACAGAAGGAAGCGGAACCTTTGCAGACTTGCTGAGACTCTCATTACAGCTGTACTGTGTGCACTGCCACGCCAGCAGCTGGACAAGGACTGGGACGAAGGGCTGCTTCCCTTGACCCTCTCACCCTGGAGGCTCCCTGCTCCTCCTCACCAACTCTGACACTCGGCTGCAAAATGGACTGGCACCTCAAGCACAATGAACCCACCAAAGCTAAAGCATCACCTCTGCAAAGGGCTTCACGGTAGTGTCCTGAGCCTCACATGTGAAATGCAGGAGTTTGTTTGCAGAATGATGTAGAAATAATGCTGGATAGCAATCAGAAAGCAGATACCATCCTCCTCCCCCTCTAAGAAGTCATTCAAATGCAAATAACTACCGGACTCATCTCCCCATTGTGCAAGGCCTAGGTCCTGTCCAAGGCAGCGTCACTCAAAAAGCTGGCACACACTAACTCCTTGTCCCAAGTCTGTTACCTAAGCCAGACTCAATGGCCTTAAGTGACATGGAGTCTTTGATCCATGATAAAAATCACAGCAGAAAACAAGCAAGTTTTACTGCTGTGAACACTGATTTCGGGGGAGGGGGGAAGAAAAAAAGAAAAAGCTATTTTTATTCCAGCCAAAATTAATTTCATACCAAACATATTTGTTTCATGTACAGATATACAGTGTAGATTTAAGGCACTGGATTTTCACAAAATCAGGAGGCCAAAATACGTAACTTTAGAGCTGGGTTTTGGTTTGGGTTTTTTTGGAGGTCTGGATTTTTTTTTTGGGGGGTGGGGGGGTGGTTTGTTTTGGTTTTTTGTGTTGTTTATACCGCTTTCTTTTCAGTGTCCACATAAAAATAAGCAGCGTGCATACCAGAGACACAACCCATGATTTTTTTTCAAAGCCCAACGACATTGAAAAATCCTGTTACTAAGCCACAAAACTATCTAGCAAAATAAAAAGCAGTAATGAAACAGTCTTTAAAAATCTAAATAAAAAGCCTTTTATCCAGTGATACAGAGAGAAATATAGTAAAACCATGGCATCTTAAAACAGATTTATCTGCTCTCAGTAGTGATAGGTTAAATTACACATGCTTATTTTAGATTTTAAGATAAGAGTTTATTTATAATGGTAGCATTATGTTTTTAAAGTCACATTTGAAATACTATATAAATTTTCTGGAGTTGGCGCTTGTCAGATTTTTAACAATTTTGAAATGGGATTTTAACAGGTAACAGATTAAGAAAGAGGCAGTCAGAAAAACCTGCATGATAACAATACAGCTTTTTTATTATTATTTTTATTGCTTATGTAGTGTCAAAACCTGCTTGCAAATACATCTGTTATCTGTTTCTAGATATAGACACCATCGTCATACTCTCAAATCTAAGGTATGGCATGCAAAAAACCCCAACAAATATCTGAATGGGATATAACACAAGAAATAAGCAACTTTCTAAGTCAGTTTTGTATCAGTTCATAGATAAGTAAGACTATTCAATCACCTGGAGATCTACAGTCTTGATCAAAAAAGAAATACGGACATATAGGTAAGAAATCACATTTGTTATCCTGAAACTATTTGCAAACCTCACTATACTGAGCCATAAAAATAATACTTAGTTTGCAAAAGAATGATGGAGTGCATAAGGATTTTTTCTCTTTTAAAGTTTTTTTACATTCATTTATCAGATATAAAATAAAATGTGACTATTTTCATTGCTATTACAAAATCAATTTCTGGTATTCAGAGATCAACATGAAACACATCAACAGCCTTGCTAGTTTGCATTAGGATTTTGAGAATAATTATACTGATTAAATCCTTGGGATGATCAAATGATCTTAGATATTTTGATCAGACAGCATCTAGCTCTCAGGAAAAATGTTTTTTCATAAATACGGAGGGTAACTCTACTGGAAACTGTGTTGCAGTTCAAAAATTTGAAGGTAGCATATTGTAACCAAACCCAGGCGTTTTCTTAATTGATTTTCAAAATAGCATCTAAATAATAATGTGGCTTATTCCCCAAATTAAACAAAACCAAGACTCATTAATAACAATCACATCTAGTTCCTACACAGAGATTTTGATCAATTGCTAGCAGTTAAACACAGTAATAGACCTGTCATTTTCTACCGTCTTCGCAAATACTTTGACATCATGTATCTGATATCTAAAAGTAATAATGATCTAAAAAATAGGTGCTTCAAGATCTCTCATTACAAAGGTAAAAGTGCTGACAAGGAGTTTTTCTTAGCAAATAGCTGTGCAAACTTAAACGGTGTAATTGATTATAAAAATCTTTAAAATTATTAACTCATTATGACCTACCAGACAGAGGATAAAAACAAACAGCGATCACTTTCAGTTATGATGCTTGGAAGAACTGTTTACAGTTCTTTCTTTCAGAGGTGCTTTTGCTGCTTCTCCTGCATAATAAAACTTCACATCTATTCAGAATCTGCCAGGGTATCATTTATACAGATTTTTTATTTTGTTTCATCAGTGCTCAGTAAGGAAACCAAGATGGTATTTCTGCGTCCAGAGACCCAGACTTGATTTTCACAAAAATACGAAGCTCAGAGACCATGGAAATAATTCCAGTCTGATCCTTGCATGAGAGCTGATTTTGACCTCTCAGAATGGAAATAATTTGCAAAATCAGGGGTGGCCTTACATGCAGAATAAAAGCAGGATCGAGCTTGAAATTAATTTTTTTCCTGATGCTCCTATGTATTTATATGTAAACACACTGAAAACACACAGCAGTTTGCTACATACAGCCTTGTTATTGATGGGAATGGGATCAAGCGGTCCATATTAATTTCATTCAGTGAAATGGCAAAACATCAGTTGATTTCAAGCAGAGCAGGATTTCAGCACAGGCATTTGAGGAGAAAGGGTTTTTTGGTTTTTTTTTTGTTTGTTCTCAGAATGCTAGGGTTTATGCTCTGTGTTTAAGCCTGCATTAATGAGAACACCTGAAGGATATGTCCCTCCCTTCCCAAAATAAATTCTGAGGAGACTCCTCCTGTATATCCTCCAGCTGTATGTGCTCTAATTAAAAAGGCTGCACTGCTTCCTGCTCAGAGCACTTCAAAAGGCCTTACTGCTCCCCTTGACAGTGCAGTGCCCGGTGCTGGTTCCTCTTACCTGTCTGTGCTTATTTATGGCAAGCA
The DNA here is from genome assembly GCA_013396735.1 of Grallaria varia. Lineage (NCBI taxonomy): Eukaryota > Metazoa > Chordata > Aves > Passeriformes > Formicariidae > Grallaria > Grallaria varia. Next base: position 403,540 of record VWZG01004589.1, read on the forward strand.
CCGCTCACTGGAAGCCATAAACTGTGCCCGTATTTTATTCTGTCTGAAACGCATAGCATGTTTACATGAAAGGCATGTTAATGATCAAACTAATCTTAAAAATAAATAAATAAATAAAATAGGAAGAAAATATTGCCACTTGCTCTTTTGCCTTTTCTTTTTTTTGGACATAAAATGAAATGGTCAGCTAATATGGGACCTTTCAATTTCTTACTGTCTGTTTGTTGTTAATTTTACATTGCATTAAGTAAAAACAGTCAAGATTTCGTGTGTGGAAAAATACTTCAATTCTTGTGCTGAATACTGATTGCTGGCCATCTAAGACTGACCGTCTAAGACTGGCTTCAGGTGCCATGACAGGTTTTCTCAACCCCATTTTTTGAGGAAACTCAAATTTAGAAAAAATAGTATCAATTTAAATCCATAGCATTTTTAAAAACATGAAATAATAAGAAGAAAAAAGGGTGTTTGGCACATTTTAAAAGATACTTTTGAAATGTACAGTGTTTACCAGTCTCAATCTTTGCTAAAAGCACTGATTAATCCTTTCTCATTGGCAAAATTCAAAGGTGAGATGTTTCCTCCCCAGTGGTCCTCATTATTTAGTTAATAGCAATGGAAAGAAAATTTGTCACTTGCATTTGTGCGTTTAAGTTCCACAGCAACGTTTAAAGAGAAAAACGGGTATGAAGACCCAAATAATATGTGAGAGAGCTGCTCTGCGCTTTAAAAGAACGAAGCGGGGCACCGAGCGCCTCAAAGGTGGGAGGGGAGGGGAGATGCAGGGGCACGTGCTGGGTGTCTGACCCATGGAGGACTGGCACGGGACTTCCAAGTTATGATCTCCAGAGGATTTGGAGCAGAGGGTAGTAAACACGGAAGGAAATGAAGTCTCCCGGTGCAACACGAGCGCGGGAGGCTGGCTAAGGGCTGCCCGACGCCTCGGTCCCCGCTGGCAGCCCGTGGCGGCGTGGCCGGGCTGCCAAGGTGCGAGCCCCGGGGGGAGCGCAGGCATCGCAACCCTGGCGCTTGGAGCATCGTGCGCTAGAAACCGGGGGGAAGGGTTAAAAAAACCCTGCACAACGGGCGCGGTTTAAAAGTGCACCTTAAAATAACAGAGCGGGAAGGAACCTCCTCCCCGAGCCGGCACCGCGGCATTTAATTGTGTTGGCTTTGTGCCGGGGGTGCCGCAGTCGGCCCTCCCGCCCCTGACAGGTACCGAGCGCAGCAGCCCCGCCGCAGGGGAGGGAGCGGGCGGGGGACGGAGGGAAGGAGGGCGGGCGGGCGCCCCCGGCAGCGGGAGCAGCCCAAGCCTGCGGGCCCGATGGCGAGCGCGGCGCCCGCAGAGCCGCGGCAGGAGGGCGGGGGGCGCTCGGCGGGCAGCGCCGCCGGCCAGCACAGGGTTAAGGTGTGGAGCGGCGCCCCGCAGCCCGCCCCCCTCCATCGCCCCCCCAGCGCCGCCGCCGCCTCACCTCGGTGTCGTTGTTCAGGTTCCACAGATCCAGGCGCCCCATCCCGTCCACGCAGGCGAAGAGCGCGGGATGCACTGGCGACCACATGACATCGTAGACATAGTCGGCATTGTCTTCAAAGGAGTAGAGCGGCTTGTTGTGCTGTAAAGCAGAGAGCGGCATGAAGACTTCGTGGCGCTAGTGCTGCCTGGGGCTGTCTGGCGAGTCTAATTAAAAACTTTGCACATTTACAAAGTGTCATAAAACTTCCACAGATGAAAGGTCCTCCGCGAAGGGCGGGACTGCACTTTAATGGGGCAACAACTGTCCGGTGGGATAAACGAGATGCCCCGTGTGAGGGGTGTGGGACGCGCGGCCAGTGGGGCAGGGGGGGAGCGCCCGCGGCTGCTCCCGCTCCCGGCCGGCTCCCCGGCGGCGGGAGGGGGTGCGGGAGGCAGGCAGGGAGCAGGCAGTGAGCCGGCACCGGGCCGGCAGGGCGGCTCCCGCCCGAGCCCCCCGCACCGGCGGTGGCTCCCATAAGGAGGGTGAGCAGGACGGGCGCAGCGCGGGCCTCCCGCGCACCGCGGGCGGCGCCTGCCACCTAGCGGCGGGCCGCGGCAGCACACCGGGGGCGGCGCGGCACGGAGGGAGGCAGAGAGGGAAGGCTGTCATCTGCAGCAGGCGGGGAGTCGGAGGGAAGTTAGGAAGTGCACCAGGAATAAAATGTAATTGTCCCTCATGAATTATTCATCGCATCTGGCTTGTCTTTAATTTTTTTTTTTTTTTTTGCATCATGGCTCCGCTAATCCCCGATCAATTAATGGAAAATGAAATTTGAATGATAATGAAAACTCTAGAGACGAAAGGAATTAAGTATTCTCATGGTTTGTGACAGAAATCTAAACAATAGGACTTCTCCGAGGGTCTCCCTCGCTGCCTCCTCCAGCCGCCGCCCCGGCCCCGGCAGTGCCGCCCGCGGAGGGTGGGCGCCCTGCGGGCGTCCGAGGCTCGCCCCTACAACCCCCCGGTCCGGTCCCTCTAGAACGCGCCCCAGCGCGCTGTGCGAAGGAGACACTGGCCGGAGTGCCTCAGTGTGGGTAGCCATGCATTGCTTTTTCCAAAAAGTGGAGCAACTCATACCAACTATTATGTAGCTTTTCTTTCATATATTATTAATTTAGAGCAATAAAGCAGTGAGTTTGACATCTATTTACAGCTGGGTCCTTGGTAGTTTTGGTCCTCTTGCACTCCTTAGTGCTTCCGTGGTTGTTGGAGCTGGAAGCACTGCACATGGGGCAGCTGTGCATCCACACCCATAATCTCTGTTGCCGTGGGCCATATGGATTCCCAATGCCTACCTGCTGCATTGTGTAGTCTCACTGAAAACGTCTAATTTTGGCACAAATATATCAAGTGTCTAAATGCTGGAAAAGTGGCCATTGAAGATAGTAGTAACCCCCAAAAAAGGAAATCTGCTAGGTGGATGGCATTTTTCTTACTCATGGCAAAAGTGCTGCACATACAGCACTTTAACATTTAATGTCATGGGAGACATTCCACAAAATTCCACAGAAGTTAGAGGTCTATTAAGATATCAATCAATTTTTGTCAGATTTCAATCAGTATCCTTTTTGTCAGCATGTCAAAACTTGTTTTGATCTTATTGTGAGCGTGGCACTTTTTTAATGCTCTTTTTAGTTCTCCTAGTTTATTTTCCAATTCATGCTTACAGACCAAGGTATGAGAAGGAAGGGTCAGATTCGGTGCTAGTCTGTACCTTGCTGTTCACATGCTGTATAGTCTCTGACAAACAGCTTTAGCTGGTGTGCATTGGTTTCCCTATTATCAAAATAAAAACTCTTGAAGTGCTGGTATTTGAGGTGAAAAGTCTTGAATATCAAAAAATCAAACACCTTTACCAGACCAGTGGAAATATTCAGTCAGATAGAAAGTCAGTCATTCCTGGACAACAGGAACAATATGGCTTTTGAGAAAGATCTCAGACATGCAAGGAAAGACACACAAATGAATGGAGATGACTAGGGAAATAAGAAATAAGAAAGTGCACCCATGTGAGCAGCTCAAACAAATGGCAAGATCAACTGCAGCGTCATTAGGAAATTGAGGAGAAATATATGGCAACACCAGGCAGTGGTAGTGGAGCTGAGCTATAGCCTTCAGTACTGCCCCCAGGACCGCTGCCCCCCCAGCCTAACTAGTCACCACTGAACAAAATAAAAGTACTTTCCCTACTATGTCTTGTCTTCTTGCACTATTTAACTAGAGAAGAACATAACAACTGCATCAGGTCAGGCTGGATGTCCCTCTTGCTTCCCCGCCTGTCTTCAATAGTAATAGAAAGTGGCCTTTCTTAGAAGCTGGCGTTTCATTCTGATCTGAGTTCGTCCTCTGAGAGCAGTTACGTTGATTTCATTGTGAAGACTCGATTTGTAAGATCAAGTGTGTGCATAAATGTTCACAGGACTTCCTTACTGTAAGCCTGTTAACTACAGGCTCAGGCCTGCAGATTCTTTTAATGTAAGGATTTGTGAGTAAGGACCGATACTGACCGCTTTTAAAAAAATGTTGAAATGTGGAACCATGTAAAGGTCACTTTAAAGCAGTTTTAAATTACCAAAACTTCAGACTTACACAATCTATAACTGACATGTGGCTGTTATTATAAAACAACTGAAATTTAAACTTGATGAGCTTTCATTCTTAAATATCAACCTATTCAATAAAGCAGAAAAAATAGTTTAAAGAAGTAACTTCAGACAAACTTGAGCCAAATCTACTTATTACTGAAAAAGAGAAGAGTGTAGGGTAAAAACATGGCTGTACTGAATCAATGGAGTTTTGACACTGATTCCAATAGGATAGGATTTGATCATTTAGTGGAAAAACCAAAAAAGCCAATTCCGAGACACCTGATTTTGTATCACTTGTTTAAGCATGTTGTCAAAACCAATTGTTCATCCTCAGTGTTTGTATACAACCATTGTTTAAAAGGACAACGAAGAGTGAACATTTTAAATAGCCAGAGTTTTCTAGGATCTAACATTTGTCTATGAAGTAAGAAACTCACCCAAATAAATTCCACATATTTATATAAAAGAAGGGGTTTTTTCCACATATAAAGTTGACCAGTCTATTGCACTTATTTGCATAGAAGAATTTTCTTTAATCGAGGAGGCGCCACACATAAAGTAGCTAATTATCCATATAAAGGAGTGTACACATATCCACAGGTTATAACTAGCATCTGACTTCTGAAAAGCCATGGAAAAAGCTATTGGCTTTGCCTGTTTCATGAAAGGAGTGTTTTACACGTTGCCACAATTTCTCTGTGTGTCAGCTCCACTTAAAGGTACTTCCCTAGACTGTAGCTTCAGCAGTACAGATGTATGGTGACAGCACACACTCTGCTGTCTCCACTTCTTTCTTTCCACTCCACTGTTTTCCATTCCAAAGACAGTAAGCCAAACACATACCTCTGGCTCTCACCATATTAACAACAGCCAGGACTGTTGTGCAGTATTATAAGTTAATTTGATTCTTCTAGGTGTACAGCAAATGTGACAGATTCATTAGTCCTTGGCATAGAAACTTTGTTAACAAACTGATGTACTTGTTTAGGCTCAAGCTCAGGGTCTCAGGCACTTGGAAAGAGCAGAGCCAGAGTGGTCCTGAGCAGTGTTTGCTCCTGTGTCTGGCCCTAGATGATCTTTAAAGTCCTTTCCAACCCAAACCATTCTACAATTCTATGAATTTGGCCCCTGTGGGACCAAATATTGTATAAATAGTCTTTATTGATCAAAAAGCCACCAACAAAACCCGTACAAAATGATGTCAAAGAAAGACATTTTTTTCATCAGAGGAGAAGTAAAATCTTTCCTTAAAGCGAGTGTTACAGTGTTCACCTTGACCAGAGGGATGCAAAAGAAACTGGGACAGGGCACAGGCTGTGGGACTTCCACTCGGGTTAGGATCTGAGTTTATTCAGTATTTTACAGAACCCTAGCTACTAGGCCTGGTCTTCTCCACCTTGAGAGAGACATCTTAGTATTTTGCTGAATCCAGGCTCATTTTTTCCTTTCTGACCCTGCCACTTAGTCAGGCCAACTCAAAAGATGCAGGCAGTATAAACAGAAACTAAAAGCTCCTGGGAATTTTGAGGCAAATACTTCTCAAATCAGCTTTATCCTGGTCTTGACCTTTCCCCCTTCAATGGTCTCCTTCCCGGGACACCAGCTATTACCTGTTTGGGGTTACTCGTGCACACCTCTTGTGGTGAGGAGTTAAGTCCTGTGCTCTGTATAAGGCTCTACTACTCTCGCAAGCCTTTGTGTTCTCCATTTGTATGGAGTCAAAGAGGCCCTGGTTTTTATTCAGATTGATTAGCTCCACAGGAATTTTGCCAGTTCTGGACTACCTTGTTTCTCCCAAATCTGTTTTCTACTAGTTATGATGATCTAGGATTATCCAATAGTTCCTACTTTGATGCTCAGGGGGCTTGACTTAGTTCAGTTTATACTAGTTTTCAAAAGCTACAGCAATCCCAGGAACTGTTACTAGATGTCATAAATCAGAGGCACTAGTTACAGGTACGTCCCTGATGGCTCAGAAAAACCTGTCTGCATTCTCCACAAAGGGTGTCATTATCCCACAGACCCCAATACTACACAGCTCACAACTTGTAGTCTGCTCCATCTTTTTCAGCACTAGCCAAACTTCAAGGATGGCAACGTGAAAGCAAAAGGGGGATGTTCAGCTTTAGCCACCCAATGTCACTGGCTAACTGAGGTGCCCTAAATTGAGTTACATGAGTTAAAACTCCTTTACCTGTCTTAAAATTACTTCTGGCTGTCAGTTTCAGTGCAGGATCACAGATGAGACTCTGGGACTCAAAGGACATTTCACTGGGTTATGAGCTATGTATGTGTTATGTCATCTCACTCTTGGATAATTATTAGGTCACTGAATCAAGTCACTGACTTGATTGGGCAAGGCAACAGGCTTAATTTTTAGATTCAGCAGCAACAGGGGAAAAGAAATTAGTGTGGAAATGATCCTTATACTCTTCACAGCCCTGTTTCGTGCAAGTACTGTAGTATTGTTATGCTGAGGTTTTTGGCATCCTAAAAGTTGCAGACAGACAAGACAGAAAACTGTTCACTTTTAGAAATTATTGTTCCTGCAGAGATGCTGAAACTGTTGCCTTTCTTAATTGCCAATAATAAAAGAAAGTCCAATATTTTTGCATAAACATGTGGGAATTATTATCGATGGAGGAGGGGGCAAGGGTGAGACCAAAAGGAAAGGGGCTATGAGAGCAGACCCAGTCTGTAGATAACATGATGATTACATTTTTGTGGTTTCCTTTAAAGTCATAGCGTCACAGGTGAGCATAAAAGAAGGAAGCAAGGGCAAAAAGGTTGATGGTTGGCACAGGCAGTTTTAATGAGAACTGATCTTAATGTCTAATACTTTGGCATGAAAAAAAAATAAAAAAAGAACTTGGGAAGTCAGACAGCACCTGACTGAAGAGCATCAGAAAGTCAAAGAGCAGAGCTTTTGGAATCTGGAGATTATCTGGTAGCTAGCTCTACTGACAGTTAAACTGCTTATTTGGCTGCTCCTTCTGAACTGTTTTAAGTCCTTTGCAGTGGTGCAACACATTCTGGCTGTGCTGATGGACTTCTGTAGTTTTCTTCTATCCTGCCTTTCCACTAATCCAATGGAAAATACCTTTTTATTTTCTGAAGAAAAAAAGCAGAAAGCATGGCATTCCTCTTCACCACTTAATATTAGCTGAGGAACTATTTTCAGTGAGTTTGATATAAATGTGTATTAGTTGATGTCTTAATTAAAATTACTTAAGAGATCTGCTTGCAATGGATGAACTTTACAAACACCAAAACGTATGTAAGGCCTTGAAACTCTACAAAACAGGCTGAAGAATGATTTTATGAAGAAGACAGTATGCAGACTGAGTTACAGTGTTCCCCAGCTTACTTTTGATCCTAGTTCCAACTGGCCAGGCCAGTGTATTCTTGTTTCTGCATTTTAGATCATCCAGTTTCATTCCCAATCTTGAACCTCTCTCACTCCACACTTACAAGGGTTGTGTCTATAGGTTTCCACTGCATGAGGTTTCTATGCTTCACTCACTCACATCAGCCTGGATTCAGTGCAGATGGCAACAACGGAGAAGCCTGTACAGGTATTTGCCATTTGTTCTGTATTTCCTCAGACTGCTGACTTCATTGCTAAATGTTAATCAAGTTTTCCATCTTTTATTTAAAACATGCTTTAAGCAGGACAGCACTTGTTCCTAAGCTACTAACTATGCATTTGTGACATGAGATTTCTTTAGAAATACTATAATTTTCTTATGAAATTTCTCCCTACTTCTAAAAATGTGTCTCAACTTCTTTAATGAAGCTCTAAACACTATAGAAAGTCTTACTGTCCCTGCCTAGCATACTGATTCACAGTTTCTGTAGCTCATACTCCTGCCTTTATATTACTATATTCCTGGATTTTTTTCAGAGAAGCTCTTGAAGGACTGGCTGAGAAATATGAGCAAGGCTTTTCCTAGACTGATGGAAGAAGGACCAGATCCTGGTGAAAGGAAACACTGAACAGAGAATGAAACACTGAAGGGCAGATTTGATCTTCTACATGCAGCTGTCACTCCCCATTTATATCCCACATAGCTGGGATAAGGAAGCAGAGCTTCAGAACAAGTGGGATGATTTGGGAGAAGCTGAATTGCTGTGCTAGTGCTTTCCTGTCAGACAGCAGAGGCAGTGACATGCACTTAGGTCCTGAGTGTACCTCTGTTGGAGTCAGTGGGACTGGTCTCCCTGCTTTGGGCCTCAGATTGTTAAAGAGAGGTAGTTTAGTTCAAATTGCAAGGCAAGGAGTGGAATAATGAAGCTGTGGTTTGGTTGTTTCCCACTCCTGTGATTCTGATGGGAACATTCAGTATGAGGCCCCTGAAAATTAAATTTTTCTTTTAATGGAAAATGCTGGTTCATCACAAGGTACCTGGTCCAGTGTTGCATATGTACTCAGCGAATTGCAGGGCTTTCAAGTGACCCTGCTGCTGCAGTTCCAGTTGCCGGGAAGCAGAAGCAGGAGCAAGAGGAACACCGCAAGACAGCTGACACAGACTGATGTTATGGCACTGTCTGCTAAACAGTCAAGATTAGTATTTGTAGCTGCTGCCACCAGGATGCCTGCAGAGCTTTCATGGGTCAGCAAGCAATGATTCTGAGGCTAATTATTATTGAAGATGACTCCATCTTGCAGGACTTTGAAAGCTTCCCTTTTTTTACTGATAACAGAAGTCTCTCATGTAGGAGAAAAAATTCCTGCATGAAGCAGGTGGGAGAAAATTTCCATTAGGGAAGAAGTCCTGGGTTTTATATATTGATAATTGTCTTGAAATGTTTCACTATTACATGTGAGCTTGATCCTCCAGCCTAATTCTGACAGCAACAGAACTGTCAGTGGGAGGTTTGCATGTAGATTTCAGCAGATTATATGAGCTCCTGAAATCAAATTCTGCTTTCCATGTGCAAATGGAAATAAAGCTTTCACTGCTAAAGCTGGATTCATGTTAGGGTTTTCTGAAATACAGTTTAGCCCACTGAATTTTTTAGAACAGCCTTAGTATTTTAGATGACTGTTTTATTTTTATCTCTGTGTGTGCCATTTGTCACAAAACATTTCACAAAGAAGCACCATAGTTTGTGTGAGTAGATGAACTATGTTGGCCAGCTGAAAAATATTTTCCTATCACTTTTCAAGTATGGCTACAGAGAAAACCAAAATCATGAGAAACATTTTATGTGAAGAACTTGGGGCTGATTTCAAGCCACCTGACTTCACTTTGGTCTTGCTCTTTTAAATTACCTAGAAAATACCATAATCTTCTTTTTTTTTTTTTTTTTTTTTTTTTCAATNTTTTTTCAATACAGCTGGATGAGGGCCAGACCTCTGGCTCCAGAGGTAAAGGGCAAAACCTAAAAAAATCCTGTCTGAACAGGCAACTCCACCCTCTTCCCCAAGTCAGCTTGGCCTTTTGACAGAAAGCAAGCTCTGAAGCAAATTCATTCATTGCCTTGTTTTTGGATAAAACTCAAAATTCTGAACTCACACCACAGAGAGAACATTTCCATAAAATTTTAGAGTGTATTTTATCACCCTTTGTCATTCCCTATAATCAGAAAAAAAAAATAACATTTGGACAGTGATTAATCAAGTTAATAATTTTAATTGCTTTTATCAAAGAGAAAAGCCCACACTGGAAATGAGCAATGTCAAAGGAAGGTGTTTGCCTTATGAGCAGAGTCAAGAGGGAGCTCTGTGTTTTAATGCAGCAGCGAGGGAGACCATTCTAGCCAGATATCCAATATAAGAGGAGTGAAATTGTCCCCTGAGATAGACATTTGAGCCCCACCAAAATCAGTCAGAGGGAGGAGTAGTAAAGGATTCCACAGGATTCTGGCTGCGAATCAAGGTATAGCTATATGTGTGTGTGTGGCGTGGGATAAAGAAGGTGATTCCTTCCTGGTAGTGGTTTGGGAGAAGCCAAAATAAGAAGCCAGACTCAGGAGCTCAAAAGTGCTGACATATCTGCCAGTTTAGATATGGCCTGAGGCTCTCCAGATGCAGGAAAGCCATCAAAAGCTACAACAACTGATTATCTGCTAGACTGGGGCTCCTGTATAGTCAGTGGTGGGAAGTAACGGTGGTACCTCCAAGAGATGTCTAATGCATGCATTACAGTTACTTCTTTCCAGTGGCTGCATAAGAAACCAAAGTATGAAAGCCCCAAATAATAAAGGATCCATAAGAATCCAACTTCATACTCAGTAAGGGTCATCTAAAATGCCTCATGTGATAATGCGAGAAGACATGGCACAAAGGATTTAGGGAAGCTTAGAAAACAAGATAAAGAATGAATACGTTCAAGAGGGAAAAACCAGCTCTCATCTACACTTAAGTGCATGCAAGATAAGGTACATGAGCAACCTCCGCATTTCACCAGTCCCGTTTTGCTGTTGGAGGCCTGTCTGATCCTGTTGCAAACTGGAGAAGTAGGGCTGGCCCAAATTGGACAAAACTGGTTTTCATCAAGAAGTGTCAGCACATTAAAACCAAAGCTTTACTCTGAGAAGATCCTACTGTCAGTGAAACCAGAGTTGTTCACAGGCATAAGATACAGCTCAGAGCAAAATGGGAAGATCATCACAGGACTTCCTGCCCTGGAGGAAGACACATGTTCCCATTCTACTCAGCATGGCTTGGTGCCCAAACCACTGACTTACAGGATACTCTCATGGAGCTCCTACACTCTTCATAAATAACTGCACATTCACTGGAATAGGAACATCTTCCACAAGGCAGCAGAATGCTGAATACCATTTAGCACTAACATCAGTGTCTCAAAACTGTGATCCACTCTAATCATGTGCCACAGGACTTCACTAAATCAAGTAATTTACTCCAGTGTTTCCAATTATAGGTAGAAACATTTTTAAAAGGGACAATTCACCAAGTTGTTGCAATAGTTCACTAAGTTTGCTGTCCTTTTACCATGATTACATGTCTGACTATATTTCTGTTTGGATCTTTAACTTCAGGCAATGCTAACTGTATCATAAGGGGCTTTCACTCATCCATTCAGTGGAAATGACAATAGAAAAAAATCTCAGCCAGTAACCAGATAACTTGGAACATGGTATTCATGATGTAAAAAACAATAAGTTCTTAATCTCAAAAAAAGTGACAGCCTGACCCTGCTGTTTTGGTAACCTTTAAAAATTGCCCATTTGTGCATGCATTGTTTTCTAATCCACACACTCAAGTAATGCTCTGATTCATTCTGCTACACCATTTTCCATCACCATAAATTTGCTCTAGGAAATTGATCCTGTCAGATCCTACCAGCCAGGCTTTTCAGGAAGGGGACTGGTAGGGTAAAGGTACCTGACTTTAGCAACACCACCACCACCACCACCACATGCTTCTTTGCATTTTTCTAGTGATAGACTTCAGCTTGACCTCCGTAGAGATGGTATTCAACCACTAGACCAAATGAAAAGCCATGGAGTTTGAACTTATACGCTGATAGGAGGGCATGGGAGTGCAAGGTGAAATAATTCACTCCAAGTGTCAGGAGAATTAGACTGTACCCAGATCAACAAACACATGGGCATAAAATATTGAAGGTACAGAAATGTGGGCAAAGGTATATAACATAGAAATTAGAGTTTTTGCCATTTAAAATGTGGTTTCTCAAAAGACCAAAACAGACTGCAGACTGGAACAACACAACATACTAAAAGAGAAGAGCAGCATGCAAAGAGCATAAGACAGAGATGACAAAGGAGAGGGACTAGGAAGGAGTTTCCACTGATGCACATACTAGTAAGGCAAAACTGAGGACGGACACATGGCTAGTCTGTCACTGAGGGAACACTTGTCCTCCTGCTCAATTGACCTTTCTAATGGTTATGTGCTGGCCCTACTATCAGTCTGCTCACCTCTGTCCTTCCTTCTGATTATGGCACTTACCACCATTAATTAAACATTAGGCAAAGAGGGAGACAAGCATGGATGGGGGTACAGCAATGTGGTTACAGTTATTACCATCTCTCTTCTAGCCAACTGCTCACCTGAGCATGACTTGGGCATAGATACAAGTGGAGAAAACCAGTAATTAACACCTCCCCTCAATGGAAGGATAAGAGCTAAAGGAGACTTGTGAAGGATGAAAGAGCTAACAAAATCCAGCTCCCTATCCAGACCTTTATTAAGTCCCTCAGCAGCAAACAAACCGTGTTTTAGTCTTTAGCTGAAACTAGCTTATGCTTTGCTATGCTTTAACAATTCCAAGACAGCTCCTGTCCCTTGACACAACATAAAAAAATTTGCACTCCAAACAGCAATTGCTGTAATAATAACAATACTTACATTTCATTATTTAACCTCATGCTATTCATTCATGAGGATTAGTGCTTAATTAATTAACAACACTTAGCATTTCCACTTAGCACTTTACCTCTTCAATGCATCATACCAACACTACCTAATTAAGCGCAGAGCTTCACAGACACTTCACATCAGGACTTCTCTTTGACAGCTCTGCATCCAAGGCTTGCCCACATGGTGTAGCATGAATTCAAGCTGAAAGCCCTACCAACTTCATCAGGAACCAGGTAATGCCCTGGTTATCAAGTGACTATGTTTGGAAATTCCTTTTGTTTTCCTCTTGCTTCTGGTTGCCTGCTATTCACCCAGGGATCTAATTATTGGCTAATGTGATGGATGATAATGTGAACCTTGTATTAGTGTTACCTACAAAGCACTCATTCTTCTGTTAGTGAAAACCTTATTCTCAGTCACCTGGTTGAACTGCCTTCGGATAGAAAATGTGTTAACCAGAAAACCAGATCATAAAATGTCAAGCAAGAGTTTTTAAGGGGATAGTGCTTTGAATCCATCAGTCAAATGCCTGCAACGATAAGTGCCTTTCTTGCAAGCACCCCAGGATGCTACACAACATCAATAGATAATATAAACACAAAGCTATTATGGTTCACTTTACAATTGGACATTGACTCTGAACCTGTGAAACAGAAAGGAATTAAATTTCATGACCAAAGATGATAACGTGTGCAGGATTAAGCAGACAACACTGGTAGAAGCAGGAAAGCAATACAGCAATGGATGTCAATAGGGAGATTAAATTTGCAAATAAGAAGCCAGAGGAATAAAACAGTTCTGAGTAAAATTTCGTAAACCAGCAGTAGCATTCAATACTTCATATCACTATTTCAAATCCCCTTTTTTTTTTTTTCCCCCAGAGAATCAAACATGCTGATGGGTTTGTTCAGAGCCCAATCACTGACAGGGCCTTGACTATGAGCACTGAACAAAGGGAGTCCTAAATATGTAGTAGCTCCAGCCAAGAGAATTATGTAGACAGTATGGAAATAAACTTCTGATGCAGTCAAATTGGAAGAAAAAGAAAACATTCATCACAGTTCAAGAACTTGTCTAGTGCCTCAGAGGATGCCTTCACAGGGCAGTGGTTGGCAGGGCAGCAGCCTGGGGCTGCTGCTGCTCAAAACCTGCTCCAGGAGGAAGCAAGGGATCCAATACAGCAAGGTGGCTCCCAGCTCTGAGTGGTGCTGTGGCGTGTCACATGCATATCACAGCATGAGTCAGCTTGGTCAAACAGCTTTCTCAGGAAGCCCCTCTTGCCAGATGAGCCACAGCTTGATAGATATTAGAAATTTAAATGATTTGGTTCTTTGAAAACTGATTATCTTGAACAGAATCAGACCCAACCATTCTGGCACTGAAGTGTTCCACAAGGGTAACTGTGTGTTACTATTTGCAGTGTCTTTGTGCCCAAAATACACTGTGTTAGTGTTACTGCTATCTCCTAAAATCCTGAGAGTTTAAATTAAAAAAAAAACCCTAGGCTTTATTATCCCTTAATAGAATTCAATTTAAGATGCAGATGGATGAGACCCTTATTGCCATATTCACCCTCAAGCTAAGGGTCAGATACTCATCCTAGACTTTTCTGGACATGCATTTGGAATTCAATACTTGCCTTTCATCTTCCCCCCACTCCCCACAAATTCTTCTCTCCTCATTCAGCTTTAACTTCAACACTCCAGTATTCCCTTGTCACCAGTTACCACTGTCCAGGACTCCCTTTTGTCAGGCACCAAACGGGCTAGCTAGCCCCAGTGAGCTAACCCCTAAGCTCTCCATCACCTGGTACCCTGCAGTCCTTTCTACCATTTGACCTACTCCAGTCTGCCCATATCCACTCCCCTGGACCACTTCTGCATTGGTTAAGGCTGGGTCTAGTGATCTATATGGTTACATTAGGTAAATCCTGCACATTTCTTATTACAAGTTTCCTAAAATGTAACACTCAAGACAAAACCATCCACTATGGTCACTGTTGATCAGGAAAAGATACCTGTTAATTAGCATGCACATTGGATCCGACCGTTAACAAATGCATTGGGAAGCTACTATGGAAGCTGATTCAATTCATTATCTAGGCAATTGTGCTTCTGTTTCCAGCACAAGGCTGTCACATGAGCACTTCTGATCACTTTTGTATTTACATTTGCTGTGCATCTGTTCTAACATCTCAAAGCTCTGATGTCTTGAAGGAACACACGCTGACATTCTTCCTGACCAGGAAGAACTGTGCTGGAAGTCTGCCGGGTGTCGCTCAAGATGTGAACCAAACACAGGCATAAAAACAAGTTGGTAAAGAAAAACTTGGCATTTGGATGGCAGTTCTCTACTCTGGCGTATGACAAAAATTAATTTACATTACTTATATAATTAGGATTTTACCTCTCATTCTCCTGTTTTACTCAGCCTATACAATAAACCAGGCAGGTCTGTTTAGTCTGCCCCATGGGGTGTTGGGGTTTCCAGGTTTCAGAGAACTGTGAAATTTCTGTTGTTCATAGTGTTCTCTCTGTAAGAGGTCCCAGGGAGATGGCCACAGAGTAGTCAGCAACAGATCCATGGTGGTCATGAATGCAAGTTCCAGAATATATTTCCTCTCAGCTTCCAGTGTCTAATGTCATTAGGACAGTTTATATTTTTTGGCTATCACAGCATCCTACAGCAGTGAATTTCACAAGCTATATTGATTGCACTAAGTAGTCCACATACTTCCCCTGTTGCTTCATCAGAAGAAAGTGTTCCTGCTGCTGCACCACCATGGTGCATACTATTAGCCTTGCAATTTAGCCTGCACAGGGAGTGCTGGATGGGTTGTTTGATGACTGGGAGTCCAAGGCATCCTAATCCACTTGCCGAGTGAAACTGCTCAGCACTAGGGTTAATAATAGGCCTGCAGAAGTAACCTTTAAAGGGAATGGTATGCTCCAGGGCAAATATGATTGAGTTACACTACCTATATGTTTTATTTATAATTTTATCACTATGCCCATTCTAACCACAGCCTTTAAATTAATTGATTCTTAGGACTTGATATAGACAGTTTTGAAACATTTCTGACAACAGTGATTTCACAAGTAGCATTACTCATCACATCCCAACTCAGATTTCTCACCTTTGTGGTCCACAATTTGACTGTCCAGTCAAATGATGATGTGACAAAGAGATGAGAAAAGTCAATTGGACCCACTGCCATGTGACAATTGATTCCTGTGACAGGTCCTTGGTGGCCTTCAAAAATTTCACCAATGCCAGCTTTACTGCAGGAAGAAAAGACATTTACATGTAGAGATGCATTTACCACCTGGTGATTTAACATCGTTTTTCTTTATTCTTAGGTTCCTGTTTCCTTTTAAAGTTCTATTTTACCTGTAAATCTCTCTCCTTTCACTAAGGCTTTTACCTGCAGAGGTTTACTCCTGTGGGCAAAATTAATGCTCAGAATCTAGCACAGGGAGATTTTCTGTGACCTGAAGACTTCTACACACACTGTTTACTACTGTAGCTTGAAATAACATATAAGTATAAAATAATTCCAAATTGTAATTATATTATAGCTTGTGCCTCTGAGTAAGCCATTATCACAAGGAATAACCGTTAAAATAAAAGTGTAAATATGTTAATGACCTATCATGAACAATTCTTTTTCCCTTAAATATCTAAAATAACTTTTCACAGCAGTCCATCAAGTCATCAGGAAGCAAATGTTTTTTCACAATAAGTGAAGGAACTGGTCCTGTGATCAGGTATCATACAGTCACTACTTTGAACAAGGGGAGATGTGCATTTCATCAGCCTGAGGCTAGAATAGCTATTAGGAAGGAAAAAATACAACACTGTAAGAGAGAATGTGCACAGTTTTTTTCTTCCTGAAGCAAATGATGCCGGCTCAGTTGTCAATGCTGTCTCACAGTGTACACAGAAAAGGGAATCTTGAAATTACCCTTTTAGTTAGATTATAGAAAAATTCTGAGTGGAAGAAAATACATGAAAAATAGCCACAGCCCTGAAGAGGCTGTCAGCCCCGTGCCAATGTGAGTACAGTGCACTGAAAGAGGTGTGCAGCTGCAGCAGAGCAAATTAGTCCCTCATACAGCTAGTGCAGTGTCCCCTCACCATCCTGTGTGGACAGAGTGACCTCCCTTAGGCTCCCCAGCCAGACCTTGCAGCATGTGCTGGAGTAGGGGCCAAATCCTGCAGTGCCTCAGCAGTGCTGGAAACAAAGCACATCTCTTATTGTATCCCCAGCTGTAGTCAGTGGGATAAGGGGAGTTCTGGAGCACTAAGAACGCCTTGGGTATCTGCTGCTTTGACACACCTTTCTCCAGAATGACATAAGGCTCTCCACTGTACTGGGCTCAAGGACACAGGAGCCTTTGGAAATAAAATGTGTATGGTAGTGTGCTATGTAAGTACAAAATGCTGAACCTCACCTTCCATGACGACAAGCTGTATAGACTGTTCCCTCTTCACTGCCAACAACAAAGTTATTGACATCTCCAGTTGGGAAAGCCATTCCTGTAACCGCCACTGGTTTGGACTTATTGTACACGAGTTCCATGCTCTCCTACCAAAACAGGTTTTTGTTATTATTCTGTGATCATCCTTTTGTAAGTCTGGGTTTTTGGTGGGTTAGTTTGTTTGGGTTTTTTTTTCCTAATTGGTTTCTAAATGTTGCATGGGGTAACAGGAGAGGAAGATAAAATCATTTGACCCAGGCACAGGACTTTGGTTTCTACACAGGATGTTGTGAGAAGATGCAATGTCACTAGGATGTTTCTGCCATCCCCAGTGTTATCTGTCACACATTTGAGACTGGCAGGATGGCACTGGTCTTTCCTGCATCATTTTAAATCAGACAGAGATGACAGGTGAGATTTAAAATCTGATGGTGCAGAAACTAAAGTTAATACCTTAATGGTTACACTTGCCAGCCCCAGGCTCTAATAAATCATGTAATGCTCGTCTATTTACAATCATATTGGAAATCCGTTGTTAGGAAGTACATGTAATATAGTGTGCATATGAGGCATTTATTGCACTCTGTCATTCGTCCCTCTGTTGCAGAATAAAACTAAAAAGCTGGGGTTCTGTCGTTACCGCCTTTCTAAGCATTACTTCTCAGGGATTTTCTGAGGTAACCAGAAACACTCCCTCTAGACTCCATCATCAAGCTATAAACCAGCAGGAATGTTTTCTGTTTTCGTTTGGTAGCTATGTTTCAAAGTAAATCAGCATGCCCATTTTTGCTATTGCAAATACAATCACCATGAACAGTTTGTGGCTGTTGCAAGATGTGTACACTTTGAGCGGACTTTGCACAACTTTTTGTGTTTCCAGCCGAAATAGTGTAACCTAAGAATCCACAAAAGGGCTGAATGATTTCACCATTTTCATTTTTAGCTATTTAAGTGAGTATGTTTTCTAAGTTTAAAGTGTCTAAACTGTTATTCTTCTAGGGCCAAAGCCTGTAGGGTTTTTCTCAGAAGGGATTTTTTTGCTGTAACTAAAGAAAGTGGGTGTCCCTGTGAGAGGAGAGCAATGCAAATCTATAGAGAAATACTTTTCCTTGGTGTATACTTTTCTTTGAAACATATTTGGTTCTTTTATAAAGGCAAAACATGGAAAATGTATTGGGAGAACACCTCATATTTCTCTGAATATGTGAGTGAGAGAGAAAAAAATTGGGTGGACATGGGAGACAGACCATATTAATTTTTGTGAAAATCTTCTAGGGTGAGATTGTCATTTAGTGTCTCTGTGGAAGCATGGCTATAGCCTGTGGTGGGCTCTCTCCTCTCAGCATCCACACCATGGCTGTACACAAGTGCTTTGGATCTGCGTCTTTGGAAAGTTTCAGACTGACACGCATCAGCAACACTTTACTCCTCCCAATTTAAAGCTATGGCATGTAGCTTGACGTCAAGTCCTGTGCCTTTCTTTTCTAGATCACCGTGAGCCGTGTGCCAAACTTCAGCGTAATGTGGGCTGTGTTCCCATCCTTGTTGAGTGCCAGTTTTGGAGCAGGGAAATTCCATCTGAGTTATGAGGTACTGGAAGTCAGATGTTCACAGATCTGTGCTTCAGAATTTAGTATTCCAGCAAATGAAGCCATAAGGGTATGTTTGTATGAGAAACAGGGGAAGGGATTTGGGTGCCTGAACATGGATGTCTGGGCCGTTTCAGATGCCTCTACTTCTCTTCCAGAAGAGTATTGGTTTTTCACAGTCCTAGGGCACAACTACCAAATCCGTCTTGTTGCCTTGGGCAATGTGAGCAACATGGTTGAACTTTGAAGTCAGCCTTACTTTGACTAGGGGAGCAGATGGGATGACTTCCAGATGCCCCTTCCACCCTAAGACTGCACAGTTCTGTATCCCAGGGTGGGTATCTGAAATGGCATTTCACACTTGGATGGGATGAGTCACCCTTCAGAAGTACCGGCCTCTCTCTACGTTAACTGTAAAGAAAACTTGAGTTGCTAGCTTACACTTGACACTGACATAACTTTTAGATGGCTGAGGTTAGGGTAGAGGAGTCCCACCTCTTGTGTCAACACTGAAAAGCAAATAATTTTACAGTAATTGCACGTTAATGCATGATTAATGGATGATTAATGGAATCATTAAGGGGAGTTTCTATGTAGCATTTTGAAATAAGATGAGATCCCATGATGCTTAGTAAAAATATTAATTTTTTTCTAAGAAATTATGTATAAAAAATGAGTGATGTGTTAGAATAGAAAATGTACTACTCCAGAAGATAACGCTTAAAAGATGCTTTCTGTACATCTTTTTCAGCCTTGGATTCTTTGTTTAGTTTCCATTATTATAATCACTAGTGGTTTGGGCAATTTTCCCATGTTTTCTTTCATTTCTGATACAAAGGAGAGGAGAGGAGGAAAAGACAATTGTAGCAAACATTCCAGAGGGGGAAGATTAGTTCTAAAACTTTTGATTAGCATTGTTTGTTCCTTTGGCAACTGAAGGCAGGCAGAAAAGTAAGCTTTCTGTGTGCCTTGGAAACCCATAGTGCCTAGGGTGTGTTCAGCAGCAGTGCAATCTAGTCCATATTTGTTAAACAATGCTGCAGAATAAGTGCAATTTATACCACAGGCAACTTCTGTAATTACCGTGCTTTAAAATGGATTATTTCATTTTCACTTGAAACTGACCTATGTATTAACGTATTACAATAATTACATGATTTGTGGTAAAGGAAATGGGGTTTGGCTCTTACAGAGACTGCTGGAAGCAAGCTATACTCTGTCAAGTGCATCCATTGGTTTTAGTCTGTATGGCATGTGAGGTTTTGGCTTTTAGGAGCTATGTTCCACTACGCAGGTATCCTGCTCTGCTGAAGGTGTTTTTGTCCTCATATACGTGAAAACAAACCCACCTGTGGAGTTGAGAGCATGTCCAGGCTCCAGGAGCACATTTTGCCATCTGTAGAGACGGTAATGAGATTGTGCGCATTCTGTGTTCCAACTACATTCACACAGTACACAGGATGCTGAAAACACATTGACACTGGCAATCAGAGAGCCATTCTCACATTTGCACAGACAAATTTCTAATGTCTCATATGTTATTTTAAAGAACAACTAAGTAGTCACACAATCCCCGGAAAATACAAGATTCAGCTGTTGCCAGATAGGAATTGTTTTTGTTGTTGTTTTTTTTTAATTTAAATTTTAGAAAGTATGTTATGGATGTGGAAATGTTTTCAGAGTTTCATCTTCCTCATAATAAAACAACCCAGCTGAGTAATGCTGAATTATGTGGATGATATTTCACCCACAGGGACATGTATGATTCTACTGATGGCTTTTGACACTGAAAATAACCAGCAGAAAGAGGCAAATTGTTCAAATGGAATCCAAATGAAAACTTTGTTCAAGAAAACAGCTGCATAAAACTTGAACTCAGTCAGAATTTGGCTTGCATGCTAAATATTTGCAAATGCACTCTGGCTGAAGAACATGAACAAGCCCATCAGTGTTCTTCAGCATGGGCCAATACACCTTTTTGCATCCGTTATTATAAATGGGGAGTGACTAAATTTAGGGCGTTACACCTGGTTCACCATAACACAGTCATTCCATGGAGGCTAAATCACTTAGTAGGCATAATGAAATTCGGCCTATTCCTTTCCCAAGGAACCTGGTAACATTTTGAGCCTGAAGTGTCATTTGACATCTGATGGTGCCATATGAGGGATGGGTCAAGTTCAACAAACTCCAGAGTGAAAAATCAGTCAGTCTGAACAATGGGATTAAATTTCCTTTGACCTGTACAAGTGATACTGCTGAATTAAGGGTTAGACATATACAAAAGTCAAGTATATTTAATTTCTCTGCTGCTTCTGCCAATAAATAGAATAACTGTGTTTCCAGAAAGAAAAAACACTTTTCTCTAATACTTTCCTTATTGAAAGAAAATTAGGACCAACTTATAAGAGATCCCTATGGAGCTTCTAAGCCAACTCCATGTAGAGATAGAAATGTAGCATTTGCTCCTGCTGAAAGGAACAGCGTATGTCAGACTACTTCATATGTCAGACTACTTCAAGGTCCAGCTGCAGGTCACTTACCCAGTCAGTGGGAAAAGGCAGAAATCTTCAGAGCTCTGACTAGCTCTCAGGTTCAGTACCTGAGTGGGCTCAGTAAATGTTCCCTCCCTAAGTGCAAAAAGGGCAGTAGCTGTACAAACAGTGTTTGTGCACACACTGAGAGGGACTGAGCAATTACTGCTGAAACAGTACCTCGTGCTTGGAGGTCACCTGTACACACCAGTAACTCACAAGATCCATTCTGATCCTGATTTTTTTTTCTTTCTCTCAAGATTTTCAGGCACCTGGTTTCTCCCAGGTCATCAAATGGACCCCAATTGGTCCCTCATGCATCTCACACTACTACCCTCATACGATGGACTTTTCGCTGCTCAGCATTAAGCAAACGACCCCAGTGCTAAACATGATCACTACATGCTGATGTGTGAAATAAGCATAGACCAATTTTTTTTTTTTTGATGGGCATTTGAACTACAGTAATCCAAACAGGCAAGGACAGAGTGGGTGGAAGGAAGGCAAAGCAAGCAATGGACTATCCAGAATATTTAGCAGGGAGAGAGACAGTGAGCCATGTCTTTCCAGCAGCACCTCAGTGTGTCAGGTCTGGCTTTAATCAGGGCTACCAGCCATCAATTTCATGCACAATAAAACTCATGGCAGAAATGAAAAGATGTGAGGAAAGCGGATGAAAAAGACAACCAACTGTATGTAACAGAAAGTCTGAACAGGCTCCTTCCTTTCAAAGGGTCGCTGCCAGCTTGCTTTTATTTATTTTGGAAATGAAATCATCATGCAAAAGGGTTTTGTCTTAATTAAAATTTCCTGTTGTCCCAAGTGCAGATGTGTGGTGGGTGTGAAAGGAAATTAGTGAGTAAGCAGCGGGTAGAATTCTCTTTCCTGGTGAATCCAGGCAGTAATCAGTGATACTAAATTTCAGGAAGGTTTAAGTTAGCGAAAACAACATGATCTATCTGTTTCAAATAAACAAAGCAAGTGAAAGAAAAGAGAAAAACCTTTTTTTTCACATATGGCAAGAGTTCAAATTAAAAACTACTATTCCACTCACATATCTAGCAGTGCATAAAGTAACATTGTTACAGTAGTTGTCTTAATTTAATACTTTTTTTTTTCTTGGCAGCTAGGATTCAAGCCAGCCTTTTGCAACCAAGACCTCATTTTCAGTTTATGTAAGTAATTCCTATATATAAACATAAAGTAAGTACCCTTTTATTGTAAAATCACTCCTTAAAAATATCATGCTTCCTCATGTTAGTCTGTTTAAACACTTATTTATTACCAATCCATGACAGCACATAAAGTGCCCATCCACAACTGAAAGTAATTTATTTATATTTGTCAAAAGCAAAACATCACATATTGTTCTATTGCAATAATAAAATTACTTTCATATAGAATCCCAGGAGGTACAATTTTGCCTTAAATGATTTTTTTGAGCGTAAGCAAATTACTTCCCATTAATCTTTGCTTTTCCACTAGATTTTGAGTCCCAGTTGTTCAAATTTCAGTGATAGTCAGCTTCTTGCCACTAGTTTTCTGGTCTGCTGCATCTCTAAATTGCGCTTCCAGGAGAGATTGTTTCTTTTCATGCAGATTGAACAACATTACTGGCGACAAAATGAGCAAAACATTGGGGAAATGAAAAGCAATGTTGAAGTTGCAACCCATGGCACAGATCATTAGATAATTGCATCAACATTCATGATAGTGGAAATTTAGGGAACAATATTTGTACTGTCTGGCCCACTAAGTGTGTCTGTGTACACCTGTCATTTTTTAATATAAGAGAGTGGCCATCATAACACTGGCCCCACATTGAATCTTTCACATTAATTCACATGGCATGGCTTCTAGAGCTGTCGTTTAACTTCAAGAATTATGTTGTCACAGTCAACTAAAAGCTGAACCTTGATCTGCAAATTCCAAAGACTAGAATTGCAGAATTGTAAAAACCGGAGGTGCAAAAGTACCACCACGTTGTCCAGTCCTTCACTCTGCTAGAACAAGATTATTATCCTATCTCTCAGAGTGCTTTTTGTAGTTCGGTTCCTTATGTTGCTGAAAATCTGCATTTTTCTGCGCTTTTATATCATACTTTTACATTTTTCTCCTCCTTTCCACTAAGGAATTGCCCTAAGCCCACTTCCAAGATAAGCTACTCCACTTTACAGCTCTCCTAAAGAGTCTGCCTGAGCCTAAACTCTGGAGGAGGACAGCTCAAGAACACAGAGCATCTTTGTGCAGAATGGACTGGAGGTCAGTGCAATAGCAGAGTGCACTTTAGCAGGCAATCCAGGCTTGACTCTTTGTCCAGCACAATAGTCTCCTACCACAGACATTATCCTTGTATCACAGAGAAACTCTTCCTTTTTAGGCCTTTTGTGTTACTGCTTTGCCTGTATGTCTCCCAGACATCATGAGCCCACTTCCACCATCACTATTTGCAGCTATCTGTGTGCCAGTAAAATACTCTCCCACATCATCCTATGGAAACAAACTCCCCTCAGTGTGAGAGCTATGCCCTATGGCCCTGTCAGGACTAGGAGACCACGGCAGGCATTTATGTATTCTGCTATTAGAAAACAGAAGCAAACTGCCACGCTCTGTTAAAGTGCTCCAGTGTGACTTACAGGATTCCCCTGAGACCACCACAGGTGACTACTCTGGTTCAAAGGAGAAACCTGTGTACACCAAGAAAACAATAAATGATTCAAATTGCCTGCCAGGCTGGACTGACAGACATACAGACTCTGTAGTGACCTGGCTGTCTTTACAGGCAATGGAGAGCAAGAGTTACAGAGCCACTGAGCTGGCACAAACGTGTCTCACTCAAGTGTTGTACTCAGCCCTGCCTTTTCCTTGGAAAGGAGTATAATCTCCTGACTTGACCGTACGAAGTATGATGGTTAAGTACTTACAAGAAGTGGTTGTACATCTCTCTTATCTATTTCTTTCCTTTCAAGGGCCATACTTACGTTTTCATCTGTGTGGCAACCAGCATTGTAGACACAATTATATAGCTCCATTTCCCTGCTGACCATTTCCTCTAACGAAAGGAGGAGATGATTTTTATCCTTACCGTGTGAGCAGCAGCTGATAAGGGAGTTCTCTGAACCGGAGTGCGCCTGTGACTGCGATTATCCCACAAGACAATTTGGCCAGAATATGTTCCACCAACAACCAGGTTTGGGTGAAAGCGGGCAAAACAGACTGACATCACGGACGACTGGAGTAAAAGGGGGAGAGAAGAGAGGGGTTACATGATCAGTCATCTTTAATTCTCTCCTTCAGGAATCATACTGTAATTAGCATTTTGTATTTTAGGAATCACTGAATGAACTCTATTCATACTCCTTGCACATCAGTAATTCTACTAAAGCCCACAAGACACATGCAAAGAGATAACTTTGACTCTAAAACGTGTTGTTCTACTGGTCCTCAGGAAAATAAACACCACAGGATGAGTCTAAGCATGATGCTAAAAACCTGAGATAACCTCTCCGTGAAAGTGATGGGAAAGTGCTTAATTTCAATTCCTAAAGTGAGAACTTCAAGTAACCAGATGCCATCTGAGCACAGTTTGGCATCATGGCCCATGATATCCCATCAGGGAGAGCGCTTCTCCTATTGCTCCTCTAACTTTGAGCTCTCAGGCAATTTGAGGTGAGTCTGTGAGCGACCTTCCAGAGTTCACCTCAGACTGTGTTGTCCTGAGAGCATCAGCTGACAAGTGGTGTCTCACTGCTGGATCAATTCCTCTGCTGCAGAGGTCCTCTTCTAATGGCAAAGGGAACCACACCTTCCTTTACAAAGTTCAAGCAGAGCTGAGTTTTTCCTTATCTTAATGACAGCTGAGTTCTCAGTACATTTTCTTTTGCTGGGGATGCTGAGGAACCAGACCAGGGTAATGGTTACCCTGGCTACCTGGTAGAGTGCCCCACAAGCCAGTATGGAGACGGATATCTATGCCAACTGCTGCTTTCCAGTGTCTTTAAAGTAACACAGAATATCTGAAGTCCTCAAGGGAACAGTCCCCAGATCCTTCATGTGCCAACAACCTGCAGCCAAGAGGAACAAGCTGTAACTCCTTCAAGTCGTCCATTCTCTTCCTAAGGAATTATTTCTTATTTTTATATAATTATTACTGGATGTTATGTCTTTGTTTTATGTAAATTGGAAAGCAAATGTTACAGCATTAATATAATTTCCTGAGAATTCACATACTGATAAAGACAGTTTGCAAACAAAAGCAAATGTCACTTTTTAAATGGCAGTTTTAGTGATGTTTACTAGCCATAGAGTAAGGCTTGAATTACTGTGGCATTTCCAGTCAGAAAGTTAAATTCACTGTTAGTTTTTGCACTCTTAAAAAATCATTTTCTGGCTGTTTCCAATGAGTTTTGCTAACAAAACTTTTTAATTATTATTTTAATGACTGGATATTTTGAAGTGTTCGTGTTCCTAGGTGGGAACATACTTTATTCAATGACAAAAGGTAAACTAAATTACCTTATTTCAATTGCATAAAAAGCATTGCAGAAATTTAAGTAAACTGTTGAAGGGAGAACATCGGAGCTGCCAAGCTGAACTATATTCAGTGTCTACCCTGCTTCTGGCAGAAGTGGATGGAGTTGTAAAAACTTTGACATGGGCAGATGTGTTGTATCCTTTCCTTACTGCTCCTCATCCTGATTTCTAGTGGCTAGAGACCAATTTGAACTCACCAGAGACCTAAAATCCCTTCTGATAGGCCCAGAATTAGTTATGCTAAATCTTTATATCTATAACTAGATTAATAAGAATAAAGAAAAATGTGAAGTTTAAGTACTTTTTACTGGATTAATGTGGCTGAGTGGTATCTATTGTTTAAAACCAGATTATATGCTAAATTAATTTAATAGGCATATTTTTGGCATACAGCAGTACATTTAGTACTGTTTTTTTTGAACCAGTAAGATTGTCAAGACAATGAAAAAGCTGCCATTACCGTTTTTCTTCCCCACTCCCTCTGAATTCCTGTGGCTGTTCACTTGACATCTTTGATACCTTCCTTTCTTGACTAAAGCTTTTGCATATGTTTCTGTGATGTTAGTGTAGCACTTAATGACTAGATGACTAGTGTACATAAATGCCTACTTTAGTCCATATCTATCTAAGCACTTGAGCATAGTAATTACATTATGGTCAGTCGTAGCAACAAGAGGTAGCTTCCAAACACCATTTCCAAAGGACCTAGCTTTACAGAAAAGAAAACCCTCCTCTAAGGAATGAGACATAAGTACTGCTAAGAAAGGTTTAAAACTCAGCTACACTCCAGCTGCCATCCAGTTTCTGCAGATGCCCCCCACACTATAATTAAAACGACCCTACAGCACATGTTCTGTATTTTATCTCTTTGTTTAATGGCTTCGTGAGCTGTTTTAATCAACCCTTCTCATTCCTTTTTACTAAGCTGACAGATATTCTTACATGATGTGAAATAGCCAGATGATTTTAAAATAGTACAGCTCCACCACTGTGTACACCCCACAGCAGCTACAAGACTCCGTATGTATTTTAAGAAACCCCAATTCAAACAGTCATTCCACAACAAAGTTCTCTGTCCCAAACAAACTTGGGAGGCTCTGAAGCAGGGCAAAGAAGCCAAGTGGACAATGTATTTTTAAACATTCTGTTTTCATGGTTAGCATGTTTTTGAATTCAGGATGCCAGAGTACAGTTGAATGGTCAGGATATAAACTGCTAAAGTATGTTTTTCGTAAAGTTCAAAAATAACCTACAGACATTACATGGACTTAAGCCCTCTGTGCTGCTTCTACTTTTACATGTTGCTCCAAAGTAGCTTGCAGTCTTCCAATGGTGAAATGTTCACATCCTTTTAATTATGTTAGTATTATTTTTCTATCAAAGAAAAACTTCTGTCAAATATTAGAATTTAACAGTTTAAGGACTCCACAGCACTTAATATAGTGATTATTTTCTTAAAATTAATGGCAAACGAGTAAGGACTGTAAGATCAAACCCATTCATTTAACAACTTTAAAAGCATTCATTTCTTAGCCATAATGGGAGAGAGCAGCAGACAGGTCTCCAGTCTGTCTGAACAGCTCTGTGCTCAAGGAGAGCTGCAGAAACCATTACCCATAAGCTTCTTCTGCCTCCAGGCTGCCTCTTATTTGCCCATTCAAGTAGTCTTGTTCCTCTAAAGGAATGTTTTGCCACTGACTTCAAAGGGGGAGGATCCAGTGCATGGTCAGGTTTTTAAAATAACAGCATATCCCTTGTTGCACTTCTGCCACGCCTTTCTAGGGAAACCTCACAGCGCTTTCCAATAACAATGGTAAAACTTTACAGTTTTTCTGTGAGGGGTATTTTATATGCTGTAGGTGCTTAGTTACCTGTTGCAGAAGACAGAGGCAGCTAGTTCCATAGTATGGCAACAGTGCATAAATAAGTGTAAAAGGAATCATGTCAGAAAGCAAATCCATGAGGAGTTTATTGTCCACAGTATAAAAGACACATTTAGAATAGGAGATTCTCAGCGTTATCTTTTTGTGAGTGCCACAGAGCATCTGCATCTTTCAGCTGGCAGGACTCACAAGAGATGGACAAACACCAGTGACTGGTCATCCACTTCTGCACTGTGCAGTGAATCATTTAATTATTTACTTTAGCCTAATGCACAGGTGTTTTCTCCCTCTATGCAAATTCAGCCTACTGGATTTTGCTTTCTCTGTCTCTCCTTAGCTTTCTCAGTGGCCTTACTAAAGGCTTCTTCTGGTACTTCTGGCTTTGTGATCTCCCACCCGGATGGGGCCATCACACCGGTGCTGCAGCCCCATCCCCTGTGCATGCTCTGCCTTTCCATGGAGGCGAGCAGCTCTCCAGGGACCAGAGGAGCAAGGCTGAGTCAGTTCCAGGTGGGAGCACTGCCCAGACATAAGGGAAGAAGAGCTCAAGCTGATAAACCTGGGTTTTTCTGCCTGACAAATGAGCAATTCTGTTTCCTGAATCCTAAAACTTCTGCTTCCAGCTGCTCCAAGAGCCACACTGAAAACATAATTAAAAAACAAAACATGCAATGTATGTGCTCTTGTCACAGTGAAGAGAGGGCTGGCATCAGAAACAGAAACGTTGCCTAGCCCTGGGAGAGGTCTGCAGTCAGGGGGATGAAGGAAGCACCCCTGGCCCCCTGCCTTGGTGGGGTCAGGTTGACTCAGCCTGTGAGGAGCAGCGCTGTGGAACTGCCTCTGCCTCCCTCCTCCTTCCCTCCCTTCCTCCATCCCTCCCTCCTGATGCACTGATCCAAACAGGCCCCAAGCCCTCTTCAAGTGGCTGGCAAAGCTGGTTTTTATTTTAGAAGCTTAATACAGCCCAGATTTGGATTAATGATGGTGTATCCCTTCAACCACAGGTACACGTGCTCAGAACAGACAGTCATTTAGCTCCTCCTTACTGAGAAGCCTGACCTCAGTACCCACATCTGATGTGTGCAAGGCCCTGGGGACTGAGCTGTCTCTGCTCATGGCCGTACATACGGATGGCACTCTGCCCAGCCACCAGTCAAACAAGTTCACAAAGACCAGGGTGCTAAACAATAATGACTCTCAATAGGCAATGACTACTGCCTTCAGCCAGACCTCTTCTGCAGGAAACTGCTCCCGGAGCCAGCGCTGCCACACTGGTGCCATATGCCTACGCTCGACACCAGATGGATCTCAAAACAATACTGCGTCAGTGGGAAGAAGTGATCCAAGGAGTTCACAGGCATTTCTAGGCTCCAGAATATCAGGTTATATTGCAGCAGGCACTCAGGAAACTCCTGGGTGGATTTTCCAGCTCAGCAAATGCATGTGAAGAAGCACTGCCATCAGTGGCATGCCGCTCTGGGTCAGTCTGGCACAGACAACTGTGGACAATGAAATTTACTTCAGCTGAGATGAAGTGACAGATCCTTTTCCATGCTTGACAGAATCGGGTTAGAGGGACTGTGAGCAGAGATGAAAAAGCTGTGGTACTGTTGCTTAGCTAGAACCATGAAAAGGTGCCAAACTCATAGTCATTCACTCATAGGAACTGAAGAACAAGAGACTAAACCTCTGATCACCTATGCTTTCCCTTTTAAGGAATAAATAAATGAATAAAGAGAACAGCCTAAACTACACATCCAATTTACTTATAAGCTTTTGCTCTCACTCCTGCTCATCAAAAGCGTCATTTAAAGAGTGTGAGCACGCACAGTCCCTTGGAGAGCTGACCAACCTTCTGCTGGCCAGACCATCAAGAGATCATTTCCTTCTTGCATTGCTACACACACTTTTATCTGCCCCTAGAACAGATATGGATGTTATACTTCAACTACTGAAGCGGATTAAAATCATCATCTAGAAATAAGGCAGCAACTGAATTACTAAATAAAGCCCTTTCCCCCTGCCAGATCATGGGCTGAGAATCATCATGGAAAGTATCAATATCAGATCTGAACACTAGTTTGGCCAGTTTAGTGCCCTGTAGCACCCTTTTTGCAGCACAAAAGGTGTGAGATATCTTGAAAGATATCTGTAGGGTGGCTTTGCTCTGGCCACTGAGATACCTGGATTTGTACATTGAAATAGAGGCTGTGTTCCTTCCAAGAGTCTTTCTTATTTTTAGTATCAGCTACTGTGAATCTGGACATTTCCATGTTCCATATAAAGGTCTAAGTATAATTAATAGCAATAAGCAAACAGCAGAGAGTATAGCAACAGAATTACCACTGGTTTTGAAATTAAATTTGAAAAGGAACTTAAAACATGATTTATGTCTACCAAAACCTTTACTAAAGAGGTTACCTCTTAATTCTAAAAGCTCTAAATGCCAAGACTTCTGTACTGCTCCATTCCAACTGTCTTCCTATTAAACTACGAAATAACATCTGAAAGATGTTGTGCTAGAAATTATTTCTGGTACCATACAAAATTTGTCTCTACTAAAAAAAAAAAATAAAAGCAGTTTACATCCTTCATGTACTAAAAAAAAATAAATAAAACCAAACAAACACTTCTTCAACCCAAATGTCAGAATCCTGTTTAATTAAAAAAAGGAAGTTTATACTTGGTTAGGGTGTGTGTCGACATCTATCCCTTTGATTTACAAGAGTATGGATGGGAAAGAACAGATTGTTTTATTCAAGAGAAAGAAAGGAGGGAGGGGGGCCTAGTGTGACAGGAAAGAGTGTAGGCTGTATTAACTTCAGTGCTTGTTAAAACATGAAGGATTAATGGTAGAAAGGGAGGGGAAAATTGTGAATGTCTCCAGTTTAGGATCTTCAAAAATATTTGGGGATTCTAAGAATGTCTCACCAGACCACATGAAAGCTGCACAGAGAGACTCAGCCACACGACTGCTCTAAATCCAAAGCTGGTATTGCTCCACTTATACCATCAAACCACTGGAGCTGAAATGTAGCCACAAATTAAATTTATTTTTATTGAAAAAGTACTAAGTCCTTAAAAAGAAGGAAAAGAGTATGTCAGGAAACGCAGCTCTCTCTTAGCCAAGGTTACAGGGTAGATAACTCTGACATTTAACCTCAGTGCTGACATCTGAGTATTACAGTAGAATCAGAGCGCTCTGCCCAAGTCTGCAGAAAAGCACTATCCAGCCTCATGAGTTTCATCCCTGTAACTGCAGGTTCAGCCCATGTAACCACTGGAGTAAAATAATGAGAAAAAAGTCCACTAAGTTCCTTGTCAAAAGGGAATTACACTTCAGGCCTTTTGAAAAGTACATTTGCTAATACGATTAATTTGGTGTTGTCATGGTGACTCAGAAAAGCAGCAAAAGTGCTTGCTGTTGCAAAAGCAGATAATCATGATGCTACTCCAGTGTGATACAGGTTGATCCTGTGTGCCTTTATCCATAACTACAACAACCAATCAGTTTGGCAACCCTGAATTACTACACATAAGTCTGAGAATACAGTCTTTGCTGAGTATCATATTTTGTTAGACTGACGATGAATAAAGCCTGGAGAAGTAAGGATCAATTTCATAACAACAACACATCAAAATCAAGGTTTTTTCCATCCAGCTACTTACATGCTAAGTACCCAAATATCTGTGTTCTCTGACTGGGACCTGGCTGCTTATCAAATTGCAGAGCCAAACCCTTAAAATCCACGTGACTGCCTGTTGGAGAAGCAAGCACGTCCTTGGTTTGTCTATTTTATTTAGGTCATGATACTTTAACAGTTATACATGAGCACTCTTAATTGTTTTGATTAAATTACTGACAAGCCTGATGTGATGGATCTGTGCCACCCTTTCAGACCTGGAGCCTGAGGGCATGTGTCTGTGGGTGGAGTGCAGAGACCTTATGCTGTCCCTGCTCACACCACAGGCTGGCCAGAATTTGAAGCAGATGGTAAGTCAGCTTGAGCATGGCATTCTGGCACTCTGCTTGCATTCAGCAGGGCTCAATGGTTTCAGCACAGTACAGCCAAAGGCTTCTGGACCAGAGCTGCTATACGTGCAGTCAGCTCAGGACGTGGATCATGGTGTCACTGCCTGTCACCACGGCTAATAATAGCTGCAAGTTCTTTGGGACAGAGACTACTTTGTTATGATGGGTTTGTAACGAAAGTCTTACTCAGGCATCTCAGTCTAGTGAAGGCCTCTAGAACTGATGAAATGATAGCATTGCCTGAAAAATTTACTTGGTTCCGTGGTCAGAAATGCCATTAGGTAAGAAGCATTTTTTTAAAAATACTGCAAATGAAATACAGATGCAGAGAAGCACACACTCAAAACATCACACAAACCAAAGCCCTCTGTAAGGTTTGTAGGTAGGCAACTCCAGGCAAAAGCACCTGTGAAGGTAAAGCCACTTCTGTCAAGCAAATACCTGGGGAACCTGACTGTGAGGGACAAATCCAGGAATTTTCGTCACTCTTTCTGAATTACTTCTGCATATTTTCTGATACTATCTGACACAGAATGCATCTATAATCTTGGCAGCTCAGCCTCATGCTCATAAAGTGTTCCAGCCATTTAAGAGCTTAAGCTTCTTGTGGCTGCGTACTTCTTCTCCAGGCAGAATCTCCTTTCTGCTGGAACCAAGACCAGGCTTCAGGAGCGAGGCTCAAGAGCCTCTGTCCAGTGGGGTTCCCATTTAGCACTATGCAGAAGCAAAAGAAATCCTTCAGAGATTGAGGTATGGGTTAGACTGGGATCTTGGTGTCCTGGACACTTTTCCTCACAGACAGAACACAACAGATCACTTGATGGCAAGTGATGGAAATATCAGAGCAAGACTTTCAGAGAGCCCACAGAGATAGCAAATTTCAGGTTGGAAGAACAGGAATAGAAACACGAGTTGTTCTTGTGCTGTGGAGGTGGCTTTGTGGTTTCTATGGCAGCAGTTCCTCAAACCAATGCATTTGAACAACCAAACTATTGTAGTTAATTCTTCTAAGTTTCCAAATATCTCAGTGACTCAAAAGCCTGCTCACAGCCAAACAAATTGGTAAGTGTTTTCCTAAACAAGAAATTTTTTGATTCTGGCATTCTGAATGCAAATTACCTCCTTTCTGGGAGGGAAGAAGGGTCCCCTGATGTTCAGCTCGTCCTGGAAAGACTCTGTAGACTTAGAGACAGTCGAGCGACTGAGGGCACTTGGTCTGTTCAGCTTGGAGAAGAGGAGACTGCGGGGAGACCTCATTGCAATTACAACTTCCTTGTGAGGGGAAGAGGAGGGACAGGCACTGATCTCTGCTCTGTGGTGACCAGTGACAGGACCTGAGGGAATGGCCTGAAGTTATGTCAGGGAAGGTTTAGGTTGGATATTAGAAAAATGTTCTTCACCCAGAGCGTGCCTGGATACTGGAACAGGCTTCCCAGGGAAGTGGTCACAACATTAAGCCTGACAGAGTTCAAGAAGCATTTGGATGATACTCTTGGGCACATGGTGTGACTCTTGGTAATGATCCTGTGCAGGGACAGGAATTAGACTTGACGATCCTTGTGTGTCCCTTCTAACTTGGTATATTCTGTGATTCTGTGACTTCCACATAATGTCAGAGACAGGGAAGGGAAAAGGAGTATGAAGTGCCAGAGACTGACTTGCTGAATTGCCAGTGTTGGAAGCACTTCTGGAGGTTGTAGTCTGACTCTGAGCCCACAGAGCATTAGGAAGTGGCTAAGATCACACAGGAATAAAAGACTACTTCCCATTATAGACAATTTTTAATCCTCCAACAAACAAACCTTAGTTTCCTCAAATTTCACATCCTGCTTGCATCACCTGCAAGGTTCTGCTGTTTGATTTTTACTATTTTTTTCAATGAGTAGTCTTGTAGAGGAGGAAGGAATGAGATAAGCATTCTTCCAGTCTCGGGGTTAAGGTCCTAATAACAATAAGTCAGCATAGTTATGCCATCCTATGTTTGCTGATTCCTGGAGCATCAGAGGGCCACATCTTACTGAAAAGACAGCATCCTTGGGTCATCCACTCTCACCAGTGACAGGACATCATTATCCTGCCAGGAAGAATGGATTTACCCCATACAACTCATGCCAAAGAGCAGTTCTGTGCAACTCAAGTCCAAGTTTGGCTTAGTCTATTTATTTACAGATGTAAACAAGAGACATCAAATGTTAAGCATGTTCTTCTCTCCATGAACTAACTGGTAATTTAGTGTGTGTTCATGAATAATCTGGAACTGAAGTGGAATCAATATTTATCTTAGCTACAAAAATACTCAATGGTGTTATAAGAGCAATCAAAATGAATTAATCACAGATGCTAATGCACTCTGGCACATTTTGTTGTAGATAAGAGATAATGAAAACACTCTGATCTCTCCAACACGATAAATTTTTAAAAGTATATTGCTTCTTGCATGTAGGACGTTTCCTTGTCATCTTATGCTAGAATAAATTTACTTTATCTTTTGTTTCTCTCTGGCCCACAGGAAATGTCTTCCAAGGATAACAACAGTATCTCAGCCATGCAGCACGTGTTTCTACTCTCCCATTGTGGGAAGCCAGGACTGTTAATCATCATTAAATCAATGTTGTCCATATACAAAAGTTCTTTTCAGGGAAGTACTTGTCAGTCATCCAGCCATGGGGGGCAGAGGGTGGAAAACTGTTAGTTTTAGACCTCAGGCAGAGGAAAGATGTATCCTGGGCTGTAATGATGGATTCCTTGGTTTCTGGGGCCTTTTACAGCACTTTAGAAGAGTAACAGTTTTATATTTGTGCCAGGTAACACAGAAAGAGGCTTCACTCCTCACATGGAGCTCCCACAGAGACAGAAATCATGAGGTGAAATAATTTTCTTGAATTTGGACCAAATGTACTCTTCATTGCAAGTAGCTTGCACTGAGAACAGTTGCATAACCCAAACAGAAAAGTCATGCCTATGGCTGTTTATCCATCATTTGCAGAGCAGCTAGGGAATTGCATGGTGTTTTATGTCCTTCATGGAAAAAAATTCTGTGGAAGGATCTCAGTGACTTACTGATTTCACATCTGATCTTGAATTTCTTGCTCACCCAAAACCCTTTTAGCACTGGGAGTTTCAGATATACAAGAAAAACTATAAAATGTAATGTTCACATCAACAAAGGAAAGTTTGGTTCTTTCTTCCCTTCCTTCCTCCCTTTTACTTGAAATATTTTACACTAGGTCATGTTGAAATATAACCAAATCAACAACTACTAAACTGTAAAATGCCCTCAGGAACAATTGCAGGATTTGGTGACTTTTTTCTCAGTGATTTTGGGATAGTGTGACCAATCTGCATTTTTTTATCAATAGAGTTTTTCACAATTCTGAGTCGAAAGAATATTGTCATGTGTTTGTAAGTATCAATAATCTAAGCCATCTGCAAAGGAATGGTTTTGCAAAGGCATCTCTTTCAGGACACTGTGGATTTTGTCACTGCTTGAGGTTTTGGCAAACCATCAGTATCACTATAATTTTCTCTTATGAAATATGGTTTTTGACTGAGATTTTTTTTTTCCTTAGCTAGCTAAAGTTTAAAAATACTGCATGTCTAACTCTGCAAATTCAAAGGTTAGGTTTTCTCTAAATTGCATATTAGATGCCAGTAATTCAGAAAGGTATAACGCAAGTTATCCCTGAAACAAAGAAACTTAAAAAAAAGCACAAATGCTCACCATATCAAATAGCCAACATAGTCTTTATATTTGGTCTGAAAGGAAGATTACAGAACTAGGAAGAGAAACAGCATCCTTAAGTACAGATTTATTACAAATCACTATTTTAACACTTGCAAAAAGCACAATGCTATTGCTAGTAGTGACAGCATATCATTTATGTGTATGACAATCTACCCCTTCTAAAAAAGGCTTAGAAGCAGGAACTGCCTAGCATTTTCTATCCAAGACAAGCAAATTTATAATTTCCTAATTCTTTTATTCATAATTGAAATCTCAGTTTCAAATGAGGAAGATAATCTCTATTGAGCATTGCCCTATGCAAAGAAGCATACCATTGCTAGGCTTTGCATGTATAAGCACAGTCCTCAAGTAATTCAGAATGCTAATTAATAATTTTGTGTTAGCAGCCATCTCACAGACTGATGGGATACGGCACACAATTATTTCGTTGTAAGATACACATTGGCTTTGATGGGTGTGTTGCTCCTCAGGGTTCTGTACAAGATAGCAATAGATCCAAGTCATGAAAAAAGAAGCTTGGCTAAGGGTTTGGAAAGAGACAGCTAAAACCCAAGGGAAGGCATATTACTTTGTGAATCCAGCTGACACCCCTTTAGTATAAATAATGATTGTTATTTACTCTCTGACTCATGAAAATATAATGATTTGAGTTTTGTGGAAATAAGTCACTTTTCAGAGATTTTGAGACTGAAAGGTGAAGGTTATGTGGAAAACATGGCATACTTTGTTTTGAGCTCCAAATGCTAGTAGATTCCATGTTAACAGCTGTGGCATTTCAGCACTAAAGCAAGACTGGTGATCTCAGGACTGGCTAAGGCACTGTGGCCCCCAAGCCAGAATATACATTTTCACATTTTCAGTGCCTTTTCTGTCCTCCCCCACTAATGTTTCAGTTCAGTGGTATGCAGAAGACAGGAGACCCAGTCTTTTGTATATGTGGTCCTCTTTGCCACCCTCTACAAATCTGCTGCATGCAGGTATCTTCTCTCACCTAAGACAACAAAAACCATTTTCCCAGTACTACTACTTTTAGCCTTCAGATGTGCAGGTGTAACTTTTACTGACTCACACACAATCTCTCCACAAGCACTGGACCACTAATCTTAAGCCAAATGATATTTATTTTTAATCACCAAATGGTAGAAGTGGTGTAGACTCCTATGGGAGGAGCAAAAAAAGACAACTGGTATCAGGGGGAAGAACCTAAAACAAAAGCCTAAGAGACAAGATATGGGCTCTTGTTTACTGACATCTTTATGGCACAAACTGTGCTCTATGTTTCTAAAGACCATCCTACTACTGATGCACATCAGGAAACAAAACCGAAATGAAACCAAAACAGCCCCTTTATCTCTGAAAAAGCCCTGCTTGACTGGATTTACAACATTTTGGTATGTGGTACAAAAATCTGCAACCAATTTGGGACTCAGGGCGCTGAAGTATTCCCAGTATGAGAGCTGCCTCAGTATCTTCACAGGCAGACGTTCAGTGGTCCATTTACCAGAGAACCACTATGAAAATGGACAGAATCTGAGTCATATTTAGGATCATAGGGTCACAGGGAAATTCAGGTTGGAAAAAACTTTCTCTTCCAAAGAAGGGGTTTGTGGTTTTTTGGGAAATTTTGCAGTCAGCTCAGCGCCACATGTCTTCTCTGAGATTTAGAGACTGACCACAGGTGCCCCCTCTCACTAGAAACTGAGGAATTAGACAAGTCATCTCTGGGACTTCACATGAGGCTGGTTCTTGGGAATGATTTTACTTAGGAAATTCTGTGAAGCTAAGAGGGAATTTTAGGGTCTCTGTCATTTCTTTTATGTCTCTGATGAGCTGAGTTCGTGCTTGAAATTTATCAGAAACAAGGAGAGGAAGTTTTTCTGAAAAAACACCATTATAATTATCAGCAAAAAATGTCTTTGTTTTTTTAAGTACTTCAACCATACTTTCTGGACAATTAAACTTCTTTTACTACTTCTTTTCTTTAAAGGTTCTGGAGGGACTGAGCTCTAGCTTGGCTTCCACAGAGGAGGAAACTCAAGGACAAGAGGAAAAGGGGGATATTAGTCATACATTCTGTTACCTCAGCCTGTTCCGCACACAAGTCTCATGGGTTTGGGCGCTCAGCACCTTTAGAAGGCAGGCTGCTGGAGCAAAAAGCACATCAGAATTTATGTTGATTTTGAAAGAGCAGAAAACAACAAAGGAACCAAATTAGGAAAAAAATAAGGCAACTCTGGCCAATATCAACCACTAAATACAGCCTTTCACTTACCTCAATGAATCTAATTCTAAGATACGCATTTATGACTCCATCCATTTAGTTGAAAAGGGAAAGACCACACCAGGATAAGCAATGAAGAGTGGTCAAACACATAACATAATGGCAGTGTATAGAAGCCACTACAAAAAAGCTAGGGGAGAATGAAACATTTTGTGGTGTGGCTGAGTGGCTGATTTCTGTACCCAATCCACCAATATTTTC
Organism: Grallaria varia; assembly: GCA_013396735.1. Taxonomy (NCBI): domain Eukaryota; kingdom Metazoa; phylum Chordata; class Aves; order Passeriformes; family Formicariidae; genus Grallaria; species Grallaria varia. The sequence goes on from VWZG01004589.1 coordinate 441,275, forward strand.
CAAGCATGGACAGCTTTTCTTGAAATTAAAATAGAAAACACAAGTCCCATATCCCACAAAAAACCTGACAGTTTAGTAAAGAGATGGAACCAACCAAGTAAATCTGATTGCATGGCATTTTAGGAAAAGGACAGAAATAACTCCAGCCATTAAAAGTGATATACTGCTGAAATATTTTTGTGATTATGCTAAAAGTCGATCTGACTCCTTGAAAGAACTCTTCAATGGTTACTGCTTCCTCAAATAAAAGCTACTTCACATGTGCACTCCTTTAAAATTACACAGAATGGAGTTGCTTCTAAGAGTCAGATTTGTACTCCTCACTGCCCTTTTGAGACATTTGGAAAAGACATAGCTGAGAAAGAGGGAATAAGTAGATCAGAAAATAATCCATAATAAATCAAAAGACAATCAATGTAGTAATTTTTTTTCTATCATTAGATTGGGTATACCGAAGCCAAATTTATCAAACTTTCCAAAAAAAAATGCAGAGTCCTCCAAATCAGACTGTAACATTAAATTTGGTTTATTTGCATGAAACTAATATCTTTAGCTGTCTTCTTCCAGCCCTACTCTCCTGAAATGATGGATCTTTGAAGTTGAGATCCAGATACTTCAACCAAATTTAAAAATCCCTCCTTAGTTCCAGAAGAAAGGAAATGCCTTGTAATACCCAAAAGTCCTTTAGAGACACTGAGTATTTCTTTTCCTTGTGACTTCTGTCTCTGCAGATCAGCTCTAACCCAAAAGCTATGGGACTGATAGGAGTGCTGTACCCATGCTAACAGGCCCTGCTGGAAGAAAGGGCATAATAGCTCAGATTAGACAATTTATTGCAAACTCTCACAGTTCTCATTTGCCTCACTCAACCAGATATGGTGGTGCAAAGTCTCATAGAATTCTTCAAGTCACTCTGGCTTAGAAAGCTTTGTCAGACCACTGTGAAACGAGTAGTATTAATAATCCTCATAATTAATGGGTAATGCAGATTTTTATTTATATGTTCAGTGAAAAAACACATTATGGACAGATAAGTGTTTTCTGAAAAGAGAGTAATACTGAGAAATATGGTTGGTGCTTCTCTAACAATCAGTAGTATGGAAATATTCACATACAAGGCCAGCCCTGTGGATTGCATAAATTGATATAGGATTGAGCTCATGTTGAGTCATATCATCAATAACCATGACATACTGTTTTTGTTTTTGTCACCCTCACCTAAATGCAGACCAACAGTAGTTGAGAGAAGTAGTGTGAACCACAGTTTAAAATTCTCCCAACCAAACCGAGGGAGAGTCAATGTGATTTCCATGTTGTTGCTGGAATTCATTCCCTCTCTGGATACTGCCAAACCAACCCAACCAGGGATGACTCATCTGCAAGGTCTTATAAAATACTTCTGAAAGGCTTGTGTTTTGCCTTTGGAATGCACTGGATTGCAGCAATAGTTTTTGATGCTCCAGCAGGGGGAAAGAGGACATCCTTGACTCTTTCCTACAAAGATATCCCCAGTCTCCATTCTGCAGTATAAACTGCATGCTCAGTTTATTCCTCAGTACCTAAGGAAAGCATTGAGTGTTCATTCCTTTGGCAGAAATCACCCTCCCACTCCGATTTTGCTTCTGAGACAACCTTTTTTTGCTTGCATAGAAAAACAAATTAACAAATTGCCCAATCCCTCACTCTTTCTTGTTTTCCTATTTCTAACCTTGTGGTAAAGCGATGTATGATGACCTATAGAGGAAAAAATCTGGGAGTCACGGCTAAAATACTGTCAGCACAAAAAGTAGAAATACAAAAACCCAAAGAAGGGCAAAAATAAAGCACACAGAAAAAAAAATCCATAGGAGGTGAGAGTAGAAGCCATCAGGACTGTTTTATTTATAAAGGATCTGATAGATCACATGTCCTCTTGGCTGATACTAATTTTTCCTTTAACTAAATATTTTCCATTAACTAAAACTGGACCCCATATTTATAGCACAACGTTGTATAGCAATGAAATTTGCTACCACTTACATTGTATTAATGAGCCAACAACCTAATATGACTTGAGATTGGGTAAGATTTTCTTATTTACAGAATACACCACCCCTCACATTTGATGGCAGAAATCAAATGTTTTGCTGATTAGAGTTAGGAAAAAACATCATTGCCAGTAGATTTTTACTTCATTATCTATCATGGTTGATAGACAACTTCAGTTGAAGCCACTGGGTTCTGGCAGCTTTCAGCAAAGGCCCTTGGAAAGCCTGTTCTGATTATGACAATTTCAATGAACCTATGTAAGCTTACAAAAGTCACAGAAACAGGTGAAGAAAATGAACAAATTCCATGGTAATATTCTCACTTAAATCTGTATAATATATCAGGGAAGATACAAAAACATTGAGGTTCCTAGCTTCAAGACTTTACCAAACGTGCACAAGAGGTATCTGAAGTTGTACCTGATGCACTTCAGCCAGCTCCTTAGCTGTCCAGAGATGTTTCACATATGTAACTCCTGAGGTGATATTTCTTAGAATTTCCTCAGACATGGCTTAATAAACCTGTTTATTGATTTGGCTTCTCAGAAGTGGCTTGCAAGAACTCATTCACAGTCACACCTGAAATGAGTCTCTACTTGCTTGTGTCTTGCTCTGTGAGCCCAAAAATTGAAAGGCAAAAGGTGTATTAATCAGCATCATGTAGGATTTACTGAGACCACTTTTTTATAGGAAGTATTTGGAAAGGAAAACAGAGGCCTATGGGGAAAATGCACTCCAAGTACTATGTTCATCATATCTGGCCAACCTAGCTATAATGATAAGGTGTATGTTCATCTCTAGCTCTTCGGCTGGACCGTTACAACATCATGTATTGTGGAACAAAAATTGGGCCTCTCTCTCAGAAAACATAGAGAAATGACTGAATCAGGACTGAATGACAGAATGTTTCTCTAGCACAATGGTGATATAAATGACTTGGGGCTGACTAATAATACAGTTGGTTTCGACTAACAGAATAACATGATGATCTACAGAACTGAAATCCAGACTCTAAGCTAAGATACTATTTTTTCTTATTTTCCATCTGAGTCAGTTAGACTAAAACCTGTGTTCAAAAGACCAAGTTGTCTGTTTTTTGTTTCCCCATTTAATCACATGCAGGTATCCCCATACAATCTGAAGATACGCAGAAGATATTATTCCACGTCAAAAGCCCCATAATGGTGGTTCAAACAAAGTTCCGATTCATAATGGGCTTATAATACAAATTATCTGTGGGCAGTTTGACCAAGAAAGTAAATAATTCCCATGGGGCAGAACTGATTTCATTTAGCTTAAGGTGGATGAATCCAGTCTACATGCGCAAGCACAGTGCCATATGTATCTCTCAGTTCACAGGTTTAAAGGTTCCAGTTCCAAAAAAAAGGGGTGCTTCCAAATTAATGTGAGGACTAGACAGAACCTCAGCCATGCCAAACCTCTGGCCACCACTTTTCCTATGTGTGTGTTTTTTGAAAGAGAGTATAGCCTGTCGCATTACTTTCAAGGCAGTGAGACATACCTCCCCTGTTTAAGTGTACCTGCTCTAAAACCTAGATAGAGCTTCGAATTAGTTGTTATGTCTATAGTCAATCTTCCTTTGTGTACTCAGAAGGGCTACTCTGAAATTGGTTATTATCTTGAAAAATCAATCTAGTTTAAGGATTATTCTTCGTGGAAATGCAATGGGGCATCTCTTCTCTTGAATATTTTGTTCAAAACATTAAGCTGCATGTATGTCATAGAAGAATCTGAACATGGGACCTGAGCTAAGATCTTATGCAGTCTGAAAGAACACATTGGTTACTGGATATCCAGAAAAATACAAGTTTTCATTTCAAAGGTAATACACACACGCACACACACACACNTATGGCATATTTGCTGTGCAGACTTAGACTCCTTGTGAAGTTGTTTTTCAGTATAGTAAATTAGAAAAACATGCCCAGAATTAAAGGTTACTTAATCAGGTTGAAGCAGCAACTTCAATTCCAGCAACTCCCTCCCACTATGTTACATCTGATAACGTACCCAAGTCCAAACATAAACTTAGTTCAAAAAGATGTTTGGTCCTTGAATGTAAAATGACACTTAGCTTACACAATTAGCCAGGTAATACATATCCTTCCAAGAGAAGCAATTTTTACCACAGAATTATATGCGCTTTACTAATCTCTGATTGTTAAGTTTTACTGGCTGAAACTTTTCCATATGGCTTTTTGAATACCACTGTCCTGTATTTAATTACCACAGAAGGATATTAATGAAGAGGTTGGAAATTTGGCGCAAGCCCTGTTCCACAGTTTGGACAGTTTGATGGAGATAGAGCTGAACACTTCTGTCAATATGAGACTGTGCCATTTTACACGCAAAAGCAGTGGCAAAAGAGGAGTAAACAGACATATAGAAATAAAACACCCAACAATTTTTGAACTATCCGTAAATTTCTAAACCAGCATAACCATAAAGCAGTGCTGAGTGAAGTGAAGCATTGTTCTGCTAACCTAAAGGACAGTCAGACAGGTACTGGTGGAATAGTTCTTGGAATCAAGACCATTTTGATTAAGCTGTAAGTCAGACGCATGTCGAAAAATGAAAAGTGTGCTCCCCAATTTTAAAGGCAAAGCATGATATTGAGCAGAACCAGGCAAGGGTAGGCAGCTTGAGTGCAGAGGATGCGAGGAAGTTAACGTGGGTGGGAAAGCATGTGTTGCTGTCTGGATGAGGAAGTGGTACACCACAGTTACTTCATAAGTGCAAGGGCTTTATGAACTAAATCTCCTAGGGACTGTTTTAAATAGACAAAGAATGACATGCAGCCCTGACAGACTTTTGTCTGAGAAGGCTGGTTGCCTTCTAAAAACGCTGGACTGCCACTTGTACTGTTTTCCAAAAATGTCTATTTTTAACCCCAACCTCTTCATACAAACAGTGGAAAGATGTACTATATAGTAAACTCTGCTTTGTCTAGCATGAAATTAATGGCTTCCTCAGTCTTACCTGACAATGGAACACATATTCTGGTGTGGTTTTCTTGAACTTCATGTTCCATACCAATGCTACCCCATCAGGCTCATGTGGGGCATCTTCATTATTGTTATAAGATGCAACCATCAACTCAGGGTACTAGAAAGGAAAAGAAAAAGCAAGTGAAATAAGATGGATGATGAAAAACCTATGCAAAATCATGAGACATAAAAAATCTATACTAAATGCGTAATATCTGGTTTTAATTATAATATACACTAGTTCAATCATACTACTCTGGTTTATATTTTAATTGTCCCTAACATCCTTAAAGCCCCTGATAATTCCTCTCTATCAGTTATTCTCAGTTATCACAAAGGCAATGTTATTTTCTGCAGGTAATTCTCAGAAAAGACAGCTTGTACAATTTTTGTAAAGGGATTGCAAAGGAAGTAAGACCCTAATTTTAGTGTACTCGCTTAACCGTCTATTCAGGGATGAACTGCTATCTTAGTTGATTTTGATAATAAAAACACTATATCCATAGAGTTGACTTGTTTTCATTCTGAAATTCACTTTTTTTTTCAGCATGCCCGAAAACTATTCTTTCTTATTTCATTATGCACTCCTATTTACTTATGCAAAGAATCAACTTGAGCAAACAAAATATTTTTGTCACAAAAGCTCAATTTTGCAAGATGCTGAGGTCATCTTATAAAGCGCAGGGTGACCTTGAATTCCACTGACTCAGGGACATTGATGAAATGAGCACTCTAAAATCTGATTCATATGTTTTTGTACGTCTATTATCCACTGTTGTATAGAATTAGATATGCAACACACATATGTATTTGCTTTGTTTATATATATATGCACACATAATATCTTATATGAAAAATCAGATTTTCACAGTCTTGATGACCTTGCATAATTTCAAAACATCATAAGAAGTAACAATTTGTCCACAAAACATCAATTACATTCAGTCTATATAATAACTCCCTAGTTCTCCACTCTCACATGTTTGACTCTAGGCACCTCTGGCAACCTCTCTCCTTCCCTCTAAATATTTAAAATAAGGACTTTATGGCATGTCCAGAGAAAAGCATGTGGGTTTTGCAGACCAACGAGCCAGTAGCTCAAGTTTTGCAAGACCCACATTCTCCTTTTGTAAACTAGAAATTCTCTCCCTCGAAATTTCTCAGTAATATCTGCAAATTATTGCCACTTTTTGTCTTTCCCAGGTAAATTCCTGCAAACCATTCACCACTTTAAAGGGAAACAGTACAGCTGGTAGATGCCAAGAGAGTGGGACAAAGAAACTGCCAACTGGGAGCTGTGAATTTGGTCCAAAGGCATTTTAACAAAAAAAAAAACCAAACCCAAAAACAAACCACCACCCTTTTTATAATTATTATTGGGGTTTGGACCTCTCTGCTCTCAAAATACATTTGGAAGAAATAATGCACACAGCTGTAACTTTTGCCATGAGCAGCTATTACTTCCCACTTTCTATACACTTCCACAGATAATGCGCCACAGAGCTGATGATTTTTCTATTCAAGCTCCTCATTCTAAATGAGCCTGGACTCATGTCTGAAGAATCAGCAGTGATACGTGGCCACCATAGCCTCCTCTTTCCCATTTTGAGACAGCACTGACTGGTTGGACCTACATCCCAGCTGCTGGCACAGCTTGTAAGGACAATTTAGCACCTAATTCGCTTGAATGGGATTGAGAGGATGCAGCAGACCGACACTTCTTCTCTTGCCTCAACAACAGAGGGATGCCTGAAGGTGGATTAATCCCACACCTGAGACAGCACCGCTCTGGACATACTTGTATGAGCCTGCCCACCACTGCTCTCATCCATCTCACCCCTCTCTTCACCTTCTCTCCCGCAACAGAGATTACAACCACTTCTGAACAACAAGCTCAGCTTCTCCTTTGAACCTTTTCATCCCACACTGGCCCAAGTCCAAGTAAACAGCATGCACAGTAGGCTCTTGACAGGCCATCATGTTTTTGGCTGAATAGGTTAGGTACTATTCACATGAGCGGCTGAGCCCACGCTCATGAAGGGGCAGACACCTTGGCAGGCAAAAGTGACAAGCCTTTCCGCCAGCATGACTGCAGCCAAAGAGCATGTGTGACCAGGGCCAAAGTACCAGTTCTGAGGTGCTTTGGGGTTGGTTCGTGCTCCTGGGAAGTTTAGTGAGCATGTCAGGCCATAAACAAACATTGACTCAAATCTTGCTGGGCTATATGTAGGTTTTGCAATCAGTTTCTGTATTTGACTGGAAACACAGTTTAAGTTTTACACAGATGCTGGGGTCATACCTACCTGGGTAACGCTGTTATAATGCTCTTTGACCCAAAAAAACAGAGATAAGTGCAGCACCCTAAACACTCTCTGGCATTGCACATTCAAGTGCTCCACTCAATCTACCTGCATTTACAGAATTTCAGTCTTCATCAGGTGTCCAGATGTCCTGTGACTGCACCTGAAAACAGCATGGAAACGGTGCTGTACGAAACAGCCTGAGAGTCAAGAGAGACACATCACTATTCCCAAGAATAGTTCTCTTGGCTTTAGATGATCTAACTTAACTCCCATGGACAGAGCAAGGTGATACCACACTTTCTTTGTGTCTACTCTCAGTCTGCTGGGCCTTTCCCTAAGATCCCTGATGATGCATCTAGGCCATTTTCCTATTCCTCTGTGAAAGAATCAAGGGGCTAGTGGGTTAGCTCTATTCATATGAATGATCCCACATGTTTGAGACTGTATTTTACATGTGACTGGGAACAGAATAACTTGTTTAATCAATGCATCGATGTCCTTTGTTTGATTATGCTTCTATTTGCCTCCCGGCTGTTTCACAGAAGCAGTTTTATCGCAGAAAATTGAGCAATGTGTTCTGCAGTTCCCATGATTATTCAAGTTATCCTTTGGCACATTGGACACTGTCATGTCCTGGAGCATGTGTGAGAAGCAGAGCTAGTGGCTAGGTGGAATACTTCCGCTTGGCTCCAGCTCCGGCCCCATGGATACAACTCTGAGCAGGCAAGAGAGGAGGCAACTCCTTGCTCCCAAGCTACTGTGGGGCAGCATGCAGAAGCCCCAAGGCACAGAGGAGCCCCTGCTTGAGTGCCAGGGAGCTGAGTGTGAGGAGTTAACAAAGGGGAAGGCAGGAGGGGCCACCCTGGAACAAAGAGGTGGGAAGCAGAACATGCCTTCGAGCCCCAGGGGCTGAGCAATTACATTTGGCAGTGCTCTTCTGAGGCGGCTTTTTTTCTTGCTGCCCTGGGAATACAGTAAGAGCTGCTTGTTAGGAAAATATCAGATAAGAATTCCATGTAATTTCCAGCCCCTGAACAAGTGAACAACCTAAGATAAGTGTTTCCTCAGGCTTATATTTGATTTCTGTGGAAATCCATATGTGCTTGAAGGCCACCCACATCACAATAGTGCATACCTGTTGTTAGGCTGGTATTTTGTATGAAAGCAAAGGTATAAATCATTTCTCACACAGGGCGCAAGCTGGATATTATAAGAAGCCTCTCTGCAGCTGGCTGTTGTGCACCACCCAGACCTGCTCAGCCTACAAGCCACAGTTGCTGGGACCCTATGACTCCTCGCTGCTGCCTGCCATGTCCCCTGTGCAATCAGCTGCCACCATACCTGAGAAGTACCCAAGGTGATGGAAGCAGCTCTGCTGCCATTTCAAGGGGAAAGAGAGAAAGATGGGTGTGAGTGCCACTGTACTCTATCCACTGCCTCTTTCCAGCCCTCACACACCATTTATATACTGGATCTTGAGCACTGGCTATGTCCACACGTCCATCTAACGTGGTGCAGAAAGAGCAGCTACTTGTAAGATTAGGCAAAATTTGTTCCTAAAACTGGGTTGAGCTACATCTATAGCACCTTTACTACCCACACCAGGCTCCACGAGGGCTCTGGAGACTCAAGGGCACACCTGAGGCTGAGCTTGGGACTAGCTAGGCAGAATGGCTTGTGCTTGCATTTTTGAACTCTATGTGCTCTTGGAGCAGTTTTGTTGGATCTGTATTGTGGAGTTGGGAACAGAATCTCCTGGGTCCTCTCCCCAGGGAAACCAGATGCTTTCCTCCAGGCTGGAACCCAGGAGCAGGCTAACAGGGATAAAACAGAGAGAATGAGGGGGCCTGGAATGAAATTGGAACCAAATTTAACAGGACCTGTTATGAAGTGTGTGTGTGTGCTAATCCCAGCTCTCCAACAGAGTAACTAATTAACATGGTTTCTGTACTTTGCTGATGTGACTCTATTAGTTTTGGAAAGCTTAAGCAGCTCTATCATCAGTTTTATTTTGGAATGATAATGCTTTGTGGTGCACAGAAAGTGGGTACGTTCCAGGCAGGCTGCTTTAGTATGCCCTGTGGGCAGCTGCAGCCTCCTCTTCCATCACTTGAAAAGAGAACCCAGCTTTTTTTGAAAGACCCCTTTTCAGTCTTTTCAAGTTGTTCAGATACTTTTACTTTTTAAAAACCATAGAATCATAGAATATGCTGAGTTGGAAGGGACCTATCAGGATCACCAAGTCCAGCCCCTGTCCCTGCACAGGACACGCCAAGAATCAAACCATATCCCTGAGACTGTTGTTTAAATGCTTCTTGAACTCAGACAGGCTTGGTGCTGTGACCACTTTTGTTTTAGTATATTATAAAAATTTCATTATATTTCTCACTATTCTTTTTTTTTCTGTTTTATATATTACTATGTATATTTATTAAATCAATTGCTATGTTTAGTAAATTAATTTTAATTAGTTTAATTTTAAGCCTTTTATTCTGAAAAAAATTCAGTGTGCTGAAGGAGTGGAGGGGGGGAAGAAAAGTAAAAAGTAAGATTCCATCTTAGTAGCTTTCTAACCTACTAAGGTTTTAATTCAACATCCTGGTTATGAAGACCAAGACATATACAAAAAAATGACAGCTTCATTACTGCCCATTACTCTTCCTTACAGAGAAACATGCATTCACTCATCAGGGCACTGCTGTTAGCTAAAAAAAATAACATCCTACTCTACATAACAAAGAGCAAATCAAGGCTGCCCATAAGATTTTAGGGAGAAGTGGAAATGATATGAAAGCATATCTCCCAGCTTCACATCTTACCTGAAGAGACCAATCCATACAGGTGACAACACGATGCTTTGACCAGTGCTCATCATAAAATTGTCGATTAAAGGAAAGACTGGCTCCTGCTTGAACATCTCTGTGTGAATTCAAACAAAGTGACAAATTTTGAAGTACCAGGGTTCAAGAGCTGTGAAAAGCAATGCAGAAGTTTCTGACTACTACTCAGATCTCTGCCCAGCTTGGATAAGTCTGTCACCTTGATTTAATTGCTCTCATTGACTGTCTTGCTGAAAATGAATCCACACCAAGGAAGTAATTTTACATCTGCTTCACAAAACCACATATTTTTATTTCCCACTCCCTTCGTGACTCTTCTGGGTCACCCTGGGTTATCTCTGCCACTTTTAACTCTCAGGATGAACCTGGCCCTGGCATTCAGCAATGAAGATGATAGATGCTGCAGATAGGCTGAAGCACAGTGCTGGTCCGACACTGCCACACATGCATTTAGCCAGTCCACAGGGATGATGCTCTAGAGTAACCTCCAGTAACTTCAGTGCAACACAGCTACTGATCTGCCATGAGTCTTCAAAAGATACGTAGCTGTTGAAACCTAAATACTTCCTCTTCTCCTAACAAGTTTTACTGCTTCTCCTCCCCTACCACCTCCTGAATACTAAACCTGTCACTTCTTATCTTAGCCATTTAGATTGCAAATACTTTGGGAAATCATCATTTTCATACCCACAAAGCATAGTACAGTGGGATCCATTACAGACCTGAGGCAGCAGTAGAATATAAACAACACTTGCTTGAATTTGTAAAAATATCATAAGCACACACACCTACACCACTGGAATGTGTGCATTTACATATACATATATATATATATATATACACACACATTTATCTATTTCAGTTATTTGTTCAGAATTTGACAGTTCATCCCAAAAATGAAACAAAAAGTTAAGGCAGCTGGCTTAATATGTCAAGTAAACTGCCCTCCCCTCCCAGTTCAATAAAGCACAAAGCTGTTTTACAATATAATATCAGATGACAAAGTGACCCAGGCCTTTATGCAGAAATTTTAACCGTTTTTAACTATAAAAAGATCTTTTTTTTTTTTAAATTAAGTCTTCCTGTCTTTGGAATTATCTTTATAAAGTTTATTTTACAAAAGCAAAAAAAAAACTACCCAAACTGACCCATCTTTTTCTTCTACGTCTCTGCCACTATAGTCAAAGAAGATGTCTGAATCTTCAGCCAAAGCTCGCTCAATTACACGTATTGTCCGGTCAAAAAATATCAGGAATTCTTCTGAATGGAGAACTTGCTGTTTTTCTTCTTCTGTCAGTTCTCTAGGAGGAGCTTGGAAAATCAAAAGATGTAATAAGAGGATGACATTTCACCCCTTCCCAATGAATCAACATCTTCAGCAGGTTTCTTTTGACATGAAAGGTTGCTGTAGCAATGTCAGGAGAAAAATCAAAGCTTTACTCTTAAAATCATGACTAAGAAGTTTTTAATATACCTAAACATACCCCTGCATATTCCCAGAATGTAGCATTTACACAGAAGAGATCCTATATCTTATGTATTTATTATTCTGAAATGGAAAATACTTAAACTCCCCAAATTAAATAAACTCAGTGTTCCTATTTCAGGAAATGGCCATGACTGACGTTTAGGCAATACCTAACTGGAAAAAGCAGAACACTTATGTAACAGGGGACCTGTCAGTGAAGCTGAAGATAAAACAATCTTCTTAACTTATACCAGAGTTCTTTGTATTAAAACGGCTCACATAATCTCTCCCTTCACTTCTTCCAATTTCTACTTGGTGTCACTGATAAATTCTGCCTTTGCTTCAGAGTTTTTCCAAAGCAATGAAGTAAATAACCAAAGATACTCTCTGAAGGCCACAAAATTGAAATCAACCAGCAAAACACCAGTTTCTTTAAGGCAGTGTTATGCCTTTCAGAGGAATCCTAAGAGCCAGAGCCACTGGTGTTACTGAGCCATGGGCAGAGCAGCACCAGCCAGGATAGCTAGTCCCCTACAAGATGAAGTTGCTTCTTCACACATACACAAAGAGGCTAAACCCTTACTTCCAAACCAGTATTTTCAGTATGGCCCTTCATTTGGAAAATACTGTCTTTGTAGAATGCACCAATGCAACATCTCCACCAGTTTAATGACCTGTTGGTAAATTAGAACTCAAACGAGAGCATCAGGGGAAAAGGAAATTGGGATGCTGCTATTGGTATGGTGCAAAATTCTGTTCTCAATTACACTAGCAGGACCATATTGATATTGTGGCAATGTTGCATATCAGTTATGCCTTTGCCCCCACATGCTTTTAAATCTTCATTTTGGTTATATTTCACAAGTATTTGTATTTCAAAAAATGCCATTAGTATCTTCACAGTTACACCAAACCAACCTTGCAACTAGCTTAAATTCCCAGCATGAAAACTCTGTTAACATCATAAAAATTATGCTAACAGAAAATTTTTTTCCAAATTTATAATTAGGAACACAACATATCATAAACAGATTTATTGCAAAATTACAGAGACTCATACTTAGACTTTAACTGGTGATCAAAGGTCTTCTGCATTTGGCTTTACACTACAGATTTCAGGTGTTTACTTGTGAAAACAACCTTGAGGTCTCCCTAGGCCTTGTTGGGTTTAAACACCAGCAGCCAAAAAAGGGAATTCAGCAGCTCAGAGAACACCTGCTATACACCAAAGTTTAACTCTGGGCCCTGTCATACATATCTCAATGTTTAATTAAATGAGTGACAGAGTTTAAAGCTGCAGCTCAAAATTATTTTCCAGTTGCAGTGCCATGCCATGCAGCTTCTTTCTGATTTTCTCATGCTTCACCTGATGTGCGCCAGTGCCCAAGCCACCACCAGCCCCTGGGGCAAGAATGGATTGAAAGGCATAACAGCAGGCAGGAGTGACATGGCCATCATTCCTGTAGTACTCAGCCTCCCCAGGTTTCAGTGGACCAGCTTTCAGAGCTGTTGTGGTTGGGAGAGGCTGCTATCAACACGCCTAGCTTTGCCTCTGAAAGACAAGATCTCTCCACTACACCTGAGCTAAATACCGAGGGTAGGAGAAATGCAAAAGGCGGAGAAGCAATTTGGCCCTCAGGGGACAGAGCAGCTAAGAAGTTACACACTTTAGCCTTTGATGATCTCCTATGGCCTTGGCCCTAGGTCTCCTACTGGCAGGTCAGTGGTCCCCATGGAGCTTCACACATCCCAAGAATATCTACATCTCCCTGCATAGTCCCCCTGAGTAGAAGAGGGACAATTACCAAGGCAGGAACACAATTTGCCTCTAAGTGCTTTACACAGAAGCAAAGCATGTGAAAAAAGAGTGACCAGCAAAAAGCACAGATTGACCTATTGCAGGGTCCGTTGCTGAATAGTAATTGGCACTAAGGCAACTCATCTGGCAAGGAGGCCTGTAATGAGGCAATATCCCATCGTCACCACTACAGCATTGCTTTCTGAGAATCAAAGACAACAAGCATGACAATGCAGCAAAATGGCATAAAAAGGGGAGAAATAACTGCAAAGGCAACTGGAAAACTACTTTTAAACTGCTCCAAATGGTAAAAATTATTTGTTAAATCAAATCCTCTCTACAGCTTGGAAATACAAATTTATTACTCAGCCATTTGCCAACTGTAACTGCAAAGAAAACACAACTAAAAATCAATAGAAAGGGAAAAGGCAAAAAAAAAAACAAAACCAAAAAACCCCCAACTTGGAGTTGTGGAGTGCTCACAAGCAGTGGAGACACACATGACTGTAGTTCTACCTCAGCAAAATCTCCTTTGCAGTTAGCAATGATCTGTGTGAGGCCAGCAGTCTATTAAACCATCAGGAACACCTTGGCTAAAGTTTGTAGGGCATAAATCAGCTTACCTGATTCATCTGACTGACACACCAGATGCCCCCCGGCGATATTACGCTTCATATTTTAACCTTATTTTCTTCTTTCATTCAGCTGCATCTGAAGTTTTATTTGAGGCAATCTCTTCTTACAAGAATGTTAGCATCATTATTTTTCCAGTGTAAAACATTGCCAAAACTACTGTAAATACATGAAGTATAAGCAAAAAACCCAAACCAGACAGGTTTGTTCTTTCAGATATGAAGGTTTTCTAACCATTTATCTTTCAGAGTCATTTCCATTTTCTCCTTGTTCCTTCTCCCTGTCTGTCCTTTACCTCAAATAAAATAAAAAGAATCTATGTAATTTTCTACAATTTGTCTTCCGATCTGGGAGCTTACAGTGACTTTGATCTCAGCTTTCAAGAGACACAGGCTCTCTTCAAGGAAAACTCTGAGAAACATAAGTAGCTGATCAAAGTATTTTTTTGTTTTGTTTTGTCACAGAGAACTATGTGATGTGAGAATATCTTAAGAAATTCCCTGTAAGAATACAGCATTTTTCTTCAAGTATCTGCTCTCCCTGGCATAAAACCCAAATCAACCTCATCTAACCTTCTGTGTCTAACAAAGCCGAGCACAATATGTAGTTTACCACTGCTAAAAGTCACATGCTTATTGCCTGGAGTGCAATGAAAGCTCCTGCAAAGGAAGACCCACACTTTGCTCTTGTTTCTACACCTTAGCTTCCTAATGAGCTGTTGTGCCTGCGCTCTGATCCTACCCAAAGCACCTGAACCATCTGTAGCCCCACACAGCTCACAGCAGGAGGACCCATGGTCCAGCCACCAAGGACCACTGGGCATCCTGCCTGTCCATGAACTCATGGAGACATTGATAGGACTACATACCCACGAGCAGAGCACTGCCCAGGTGGCTCTGGGATTATAAGATAAACAATGTATATCAAAAAAGTCCTGTATTCATGCTAATGTATAATACTGTACAAAATAAAATGGAATTTACATTTTAAATTAAATCACTGTGCAGTTTTATATATACACAGAGGACACCACAGGGAAAGAAAGTGTGAGGTGTATCTGTAATGAAAGACATCGTACACTTGTGCTTGCACAGGAGGGTCTAGAATATGTAAAAATAATTAAACTAGATGTGAAAACAACCAGTCTATTCAAGACTTATTTACAAAAAATAGGAACATTTTACTGTTTCCTGTGATTTAACATGATCTTCAGGATAAGTTCCTTAGTCCATAAATTTCTTTGGACAAAACAGAAAAAATAAGAAATTATATCAAAATATTTTCTTTCATTTTTAGGAGCTAAAACCAAATTACTGCACACTTGTTCTTATCTGGCAGAAGCATATTTGTAGTAAATATAACATAAATAGTTGGGATAGCAGTGAAGGATCAAATTCACAAATACTCAAATAACAGGATTTGAGTCTTCTCCCAAGGGAGTAAAAAAGACATTAAAAAAAACCAAAAACACCACATTTAAATAGTTATAACAGATGACAAAAAAGATTCTTCTGGAACCTCAGTGATTCTAAAAGCCTGCCAAGAGAAATGAAGTTCATAAAAGGAAAAAGAAAAAAGACCAAAAGGAGTAAGTGAACAAAAGAAAGGGCAAACTAATATAAAGAGTAAACCAGAAAGCAGCCTTGTTATGAACCCAGGGATTCAATAAGAGACAGAAGGAGATTAGTAAAACCCCTTTAAGAGCTGTATTGTTTCCTTCAGCATCTATTTAAATCCATGTAAACTTTAAACATGCTGATGAATGAGGATGGCCAAAAGGTACAGGCTGAGGACCTCAATATGTGAAGAAGTTCTCAGCA
Source organism: Grallaria varia (assembly GCA_013396735.1). NCBI lineage: Eukaryota > Metazoa > Chordata > Aves > Passeriformes > Formicariidae > Grallaria > Grallaria varia. The sequence continues at coordinate 457,172 of VWZG01004589.1, forward strand.
TCTTCCAGTCCTTCCCTGCCGATAGCTTGTGATCCTCTTGTTTTTCTTGTGCTTTGCACTTTCATGTCAGGCTTGATATATTCCATATCCTGCTTTGCTATGTGCCATATAATGGTTTGATATTTGTCATATCTTGGTTGTGTTGGCAAGCCCCTACATGGCGTAACTGCTGAACAAATAAAGAAAGATTTCAAGCTTAATTTAGGGATTTTTTTGATTCTGGAGTAGCAAGTTGCAGAGCCTTAAATCTGGATCTATGCCAGGCAGGTCTGCTCACCTTGACTGTGCTTCTCCAGTGGCCATACTGAGCACCATCCCTGCCCATGCCTGAGCTGGGCTGCAAGGATGGGTCAGCACACCTGAGCTCACTTGGTGTCAATAGTAGTGAAACTGTGGCATTACAGGCTATTAAAACCCATAACCTGTCCTGCTTTTCCAATACTGATGCCTGACTGTTGAGAGCTAAACCATCTCCACCAGCATAGCCTGCTATGTGGACACCCAAGCCCCAAGCGCAAGGCCAGGGCAAGAGTGTGGCACAGCAAGTCTTTGGAACTGCAGATCCCACACCCCCATCACAGCATTTCTTGTAGGTTTCTGTGGACATACCCATGACCTGAGGTGGAGCTACAGAGTTCTCTGATGGTAGAAAGCCCCATCCCACTTGATGCCACAGTTTGCGACCAGTCTCTCGTTTATGTGGTCAGGAGAGGCTGGGAACAGGCAGAACCCAGCTCAGCTCACCATCAGGTATCCCACACTTGTTTCTTCCAAAAACAATGGGGAGAACATGCACCTGAGACACAGATGACAACAGGCAGCCCCATGGAAGGAACACAAGGTAGCCCCAAGGCTTCATGTGCTTTAAGTCGTCGGCAAATCAGTTCTTCATCTCCCACTCCACTTGGGAGGCTCAAGCTGTTCCTCTACCCTGTGCATCTCCATGGCACTGAACTTCTGCAAGAGGTGCTGTGCCAGACAGGCTGCCCCATTGCAGGTGCACTGTGTGTCTTATGGTGATGCTGAGGCATACAGAACTAGGGTCAGACCCTGCAAACACCTATGACTGCTGAATAATTTCACTAAACCCCAAAATGCAACTCTGGGAAACGAGGAAATTCAACATGCTAAAAATGTCTGCAGAATTAAATTGGACTACCTATAAACCTCAGAGAAAAAAAAGAAAAGAAAAAAGCACATTTCCTCTTAAAATACCATTATAAAAATAGAGCACTCCTGCCCTGTTGGCTTGGAGAGAGGGAGACCGAACAGACTAGATCCAGGCTCTGTTTTTCAATCCTAACCTATTTTTGAGTTATATTCATGAAAAAATTGTCTGCCTTTCTCTCCCTGCACTTCTCTCTCTCATAGATTTTTTTCTTACACTCATATAACTCATAAAAGGCCATGCTGGGTTTTTTTAATCTGTTAAAAAATGTGCTCCCTGAGCTGAAACCAAATTTCAGCCCAGAGCAAATTTTTATGGCTGGGTTATAAATCCCTGAAAAACAGGATTCATAATGGAAGTGCTGACACAGCCTTAACTACTATATAGCAGTGTGAATGGCGCCACTATAATATCTATTAGAGATTCTTTAAAAAGTTTGCAAAATATTGTCTTGCCTTGCAGAGAAAAAGAAGCCAGAGTACTTAATGCCAACATAAACATGCTTTTAACCCATCATGTGCTAATTTGCAGAAAAGCTATTAATTCTGAGGAGGCACACAGAGTGCAGCACCGACAGGAAATGTTCGTCTAAACTCTTGTTTGACTTGTAACATGGTTTTAATCACTTCCATGAAACACAAACGATGGCTTCAAACTCTGAATGTTGCTCAGAACATGAGAAGGGTGATTACAACAGAGAGGAAAATGGGATTTTGTAGGCAAAAGGGCTAAAGCCAACAGGGAGAGAATGACACAGAACACAAAAGAAATGGAACTCCATTCCGTGTCAGTTTGGAGACGACGGCTTCATTTGATTCACAGCACTTAATGCCTGTCATCAGCACACCACTGTTTTATCCATCACAACACATACAGCGGGTCAAATTCACTTTCTATCAGGCCATGAGCTCGTTTTCTTCTTGAACCCAGTCAAATGTTAGCACTTCACAAAGCTGGTTCTGCTAAAACGACCTGTACCTTGCTTTTACAGCCTGCAGTTTGTGTGTCTGAGACCGGTGCTAAACCAGCCCAGCCGACCTACTGCTCCTGAGGGGTCTGCTAGGCTGGGAAAGGGAGCAATATAGAGATAAGAAATGCTGGAGAAGAAACCCATTTCCTTTCACCCTGGAGCTGCTACTATTTCAGCTCTTTTTTCCACTTCACACAGGGGTGAGCAATGACTGTTGAAGGCATTGACACACTAGGACAGCCAATGTGCTAGTAAATTCCTAGCTGAGGAAGGCCAAATTTTACATCCTTCTAATTTGAAGGCTAGGATTGATTCAAGAGAAGGAAAAGAGACACCATGCATGTCTACCAGGTACAGTGCTGGCATGCATGACTTCAGCAAGAGTCTCTTGTCTGCACCAGAAGCAAGAGGTAACCTGAATTTCTTCTGCTGGTAACGCTGGAGACCGTCTCAGTCCAGAGAAATGAACAGAAGGGCTGGGCCTTCCTGGCTTCAGGTGATTTTTTAAAGTTCCCTTGAAGCAGCTCCCACAAAAAGTTTTGATTTTGACAGTCAGCACTTTTCCAGTGAAATTATTTTCTGCTGGAAGACTCTTGACTATCAACAAGTTTAAGTTTGTCCCTTTCAAGCAGGCAGACAGTTAGTTTTGGGCTCTAAGTACCTTTGAAGACCAACCAACTTTATAGAGCTGCTGGAATGCCTGACATTCACGTTTTAAATCTCTCATGTAAGCAGGGTATTTGAGCCAGAGGAAAAATTACCACTAGTCCTAGTATCTAAGAATCTCAACTTTGTTCCCAAATTAAAAGGACATGTAGTTTCTTCTAATCAGCTGAAGTCTTGTGCCTTTCACAAGCTTCTCAGGCCTACCAGCTGGGTCACTGGGATACAATTCTCTGCTTTTATGCCACTCATAAGGTTTTGAATCAATAAAACTAGTGACAGTTTCAATTTCAGTACTCTCAATAATGGAAACAACCCATGAGAGTAACTACTAGCAGGATCCGGTCCTTTAAACATCTAGCAATACCCTTTCCATTTTTAAAAATACCTTCTTTCACTTCCTGCTTCTGGTCTTGCTTTTCCATCTCCAAGTCATCCTGTGCTTTTGGCTCCACCATCTCTTCGTCATCTTCATCCTCTGAAAAAAAAAAAAAAATTAAAAAAAAAATGGTGAGATTTTGCTCTTTAAGGGGCCTGGAAATTGTATGTCTTCCTAAAATTAAAAACTGGTAACAAACCCATGTTAAGCAAAGTGCACAATAGCTGGAACATCTACATTTATGCTCAGAGTGACACTATCAGACATTTGTCCCCAAACTGCAAGATAATCTGCTAGCACAGGGCACTTGCCACTTCTGCTCCCTGTAGCAACTTCCCATCTCAGATGTCAGCTGAATACCTCCCTGACCTCAGAGACAACTTCTTGGATGGCATAAGGACAAATACAATCATGTTTCAGCCTGGCAGCTATTCCACAATTGTGACACCTGCTATCCAGACACCTCATTTCCAATTCAATTCTCAAAAGATTAATTTGTCTTTTGACCTACAGGAAGAGGTTAAATAGAAATCTGACCTCAGGTCAGATGCCACTAGCAAGGAAACAAGCATGGTACAGTTCTGAAAAGTCATCACCATCAACTGGGGGAACACAGCAACCAAAAGTGGCATTTGGAGCTTAAGAACCATTCTTGAATTAATATGAATTTAATGAACACTAAAATTTGACACATGTCAGTTACTACTGCCAGATGTTTTAATGACCTTTCCTGACCTATGCAAATGCCTCTTTCCCTTCCCCTCTCTCCCCACACTCACATATTCTCGTTTTATTAAGGAGGAAAAATCATTCACTTCTTGATGTTTGCCTGAAGTTACAAGGGTTCTGATTGTCCAGACCAAAACATAATACAAGCAGAGCTGGAAAGACAGTGACACACCAAAATGGCTCAAAGCCTACCTAGCTCTCATTACTTACATTATTGTTCCCAGCTACAGCAATGTGATCCATTCTGCCATGCCCATGGCTGGCACTCAACCCACTCAACACTCTTGAGAGAGTAGAGACACCCAGCTTTCTATATTCAGTGAGCTATGAGGAGCAAAAAGAGAGCTGGTCCTAAAAGTATTTTACAATTAGAATGAGTAAATCTGTGGGCTATGGAGGAATTATTTTAGAGTGATTTTGGAGTTTGACATAGCACCAAGGCATAACAAGTACAGTGCCCTGTGTTGGTCCATGGCATGAGAGAATACTTATTGTCCTGGCCCTGGGCCATTCAGCTGTCAGAAAAAGTACTGCAGTTCCTCTGGGGCTTTCTGAGCAACCTGCCTGTCACCACACAGTTCCCTGTGACATGATGCTTCTCCAGGCACATTCCCTGCTCTAACCTGCCATGTTAACATGGCCTGGAAATGAATGGGGGAAACATGTCATGCTTCTCCAACTACTTGGCTACTGGCACCTTCTCCTGCAAAGGCTGTCTGCAATCATTCCTGGCTTCTTGGGGAGGTGGTGGTGCTGACAGGTTTCATTCAGCCAACAAGAATATGCAGCTGTATTTTGTTTTCAGTAACGTAACAGGCACCATGCTATTGCCACCACGTTGCCTACCCAAGGACTTCTCCCCCAGGGAACATGTTTCTAGCTGGTATCTTGGCTGGAGAGCACGGCTTAGCTCCATACTGTAAGGAAGTGTCTCAGCTTGGACAGATATGCTTTTCCCTCTTGGAAAAATGAAGAAATCTTGCATAAGATCTGCCATCACTCCCCCTACTGCTAGCAACTGCTGTGAAAAGAAAGGGAAAGCTTATCTCCCCAGCCACCGGGGAGGAGGAATAACCATGTGCTCTATAGGCTGGGATGGGAAAAGGAATCCAGTATGGATGAGGAGTCATTTCCAGAATTAAATGCACTATTAATGAATGCCACTCCTTTATCAGGGATTTTTCAGACCATGAAACTTGAAGTGGAGAAAAGGTAGGGTACTCACAATGCAGCCCTTTGATGCTTCCCTTGACCATTATGATTCCCTAGGTATCCTACATAGAAGGGCTATAGAGAAGAGCTTTTAAAGAGAAAGCCAGGGCATTTCAGTTTGGCAAGGTAAACCCATTGCTCTGTCCACTGGCTGAAAGACAGATAACATCTGAGGCAGTCAGCAGAGAGTCATTGAGAGCAGCTCTCCTGCTGTACACACATAGGAGGGGTAAAAAAGGTCCTTCTGCTATTGGTCTGCGGTGCTAGTGGAGATGTAGAAACATGAAAGAGAGAGGCACTCCCAGTCTTGAAGAACAGATGAGAAGTGTGAGAAGAGAGAGGACTGACTGGCACAGCAGAGAGTGAATACTCTGCTAACCTCAAGTACATATGCATGCACAGATAGGATCACAATGGTGTACTGGTATATGCACACAGACACGCTTATGGCAGATACTAATGAAGCCAACTCCCACAAGAGTTTTGTGAGTCTTGCATTACAAGTTTTCATTCCCTAAAGCACCAGCTCTTGGAGTCAGCTGTTTACATATGGATTTCAGCTTCCATTTTTAACCTGTTTCCAACCTGTCTGCTTGTGCAGGGAAGTTTCAGAAGGTGAAGGGTTTGAGAAAATTTGCAGACAGCAAACAAAAACTAAACTAATATTTAATTGAAAATCTTGGGATTTTAAAGGCTTCATGCTATGCTTTTTAATGCCTCAGTTGTAATTTGTAATGGATAAGGACAATGTAGCAAATGTAGAATTTGACAACTAGTAGCATATTTTCAGATTGAAGGGAAGCAAATTTATCCCTGTCCCCTAGAAGTCCTTGATCCCCCTGATTTTGGGTGTCAAAGTATTTGTCTGCCTTTAGCCAATTCCTGCTTCTAAAAGAGAGTAGGCGTGAATGGCTAAGGCACAGCTGGAGCAGGGGGGTATATCAATACAGCATCTGTTAAGGTAGATCTTCTTTACTCCCCTTCCTTCCTCTTCTGGGAACAATCAAAACCAAGCTTCCCAAGATTTCTCTAGATTTAATTACAGCAGGAGCAATAAGTAAAGGTTATTAAAACACAAGTCATGCTTTTTTCAAAGAGCACACACATCAATAAATTAGCTTTACTTAAAAGGCAGTACAAGAGTTTTTAGCAGATTAGACATTGTTCAGATGTCCTTATTTTTTTACAGAGAAACAAATACACATACACAGAGAAACTCAGCTAAAAGAATGATGGGGTTGTAAGCCAAATGCTAAAATGTTAGCAAATGCCAGAATTTGGATTGCCTGGGCACAATTAGCTCCTTTCCCCTCCCCACATATAGGCATGATGACATAATTCTGGAATTTCCTCCCTCTTGAGTGGTTGGCTTCATTTTCTGGGTGCTCAACAAGAGACACCTGGGGCCTGAAATGCAGCAGTGCTGAGAGCTGAAGTCAACTGGCCCTGTGCTTTGAGGGAAATTCTGCACATGCGAAGGCTCCCACAGCTCCCTCTGAAAGTTGTCATTCTGACATTTTTGTCCTTTCTCCCTCTTTGCTTAAGCATTTTCGTGTGATGGCAATAATATTGTAAAAAAAGTAGAATTCTCACCCTGCATAGATGTGTTCCAGAGATGCTCATCAGCGTTTGGGACATATTAAGATGCTGTTGTGGAAGCAACAGAGAAATAAAACCTTGAAAGAGGATTAATGTTTTTTCTGTGTTCAGTGTAATACTTGGATCATGTGTACTAACATGAGATCTCAGGCCAGAGCACTGAATAAGATAAAAACCAGAAATGTTAAAAAACTGCCTTCCTATTGACTGGCTGAAGCAAGAATCTGATAAGGAAAAAACCCTACATGTTATCATGTAATTAAAATTGTGTCATCACACATATTCAAAAAGGTTAATTAAGGATGCCCAGGAAACTTGTATTCTGGACTATCCAGTGTTGCTTTGCTTTGCAATCTGAATGTTTATTTGCCATAATTTTTTATATATATTGCACACTATTTAATGCCAATGGATGCATACTTACACACATTCATAGTACATATATTTGCTGTTGTGCTTAAGTATGGCTATGCATTTATACATTTGACTGCACATACACATATGTTAGAGACTAATGGGAAATACTTCAGCATTCGTTGACCTGTGTATTATTTACATATGAACAAGATAGCTTTTATTATGTATTTACTGGAGAATCTGTGAACATCAACATAGTTACTTGTTTCCACAAGTGCCCACTCAGATTGGATCTGCCATTGCAGTAATTGTCCAGGGAGATGAATAAACTTGTGTAGTTCCTGAACACATATAGCCTTTCCCTATTAAAGAGCATATCTGATATTGGGAAGTTTAGAGAAATAACTATTTAACTGCTTACATCACAGTAGTAGGAGTCTTCTAGTCACATTTAAGAAACACAGATGCTACTAGCATCAGTAGTGTTACACCCTGTTCAGAAGAGAGGGTGTAACATTATCAGAACTCAAATGTCTATTAAAGGAACCACATGAGAAAGAGCTAGTAATGAAGAAGTGTATAGTGGCTGTGCAACACTTCTCCTTTGTAGGTCTAAAAGGACTTTGCAAGGAGGCCAGTTTAGTTATGCCCATTTACCACAAAGAAGCTGAAAGATAGACCCACTCCCTGTAGATCACTTAGTAGACCAGCAGCTGAGGGAAGAATAAAGAGTGGGCTTCAGAGTTTCAGCCTAGAGTCCTGCCCACTAAGGCCACCATGCCATTTACTGTAAATAAACAAATCCTCAGTGGAAATGATCATTACATTTACAATCTTTGTCTACTAAAGCTGGTGGAGCCATATGTGGGATTTATATAGACTGAGTTGGCTGGACTTTTTCTTCTTAACTCGGAGATTGACTCTTCACGCTCTAATAGGTGGCAAATCAGTCCTAACAGTGCTTTGTTTAACATGACAAAGTAAAAGCAGAACAACTGTTTTCAGCTTGGTCTTAGCTTGAACACTCCTGCTTCTGTTCAGATCAGAAGTGGTCTTGTCTGCCTAAAAGCTTGCCTGTTTTTTCAAACTATAGACATTGCTCTAATAAAAGAGAATGAACTCTCCCTACAAACTGGTTGTGTTTCATCTGGGTGTAAACTACTAATTTTTGAATGTTACCCAACTACTAGCTCCAACAAGCCTGCTCTATACATGGTCTTTGGCCACCATAACCACTGTGCAATTGCAGTAAATGGTGAAGGGGGAAGCCCTGTAAATACGTGGCTAATTCCCTGGCACCTGCAGAAGAAATGCCCAGATGTGCTGAATTGGATCAAATGTTCACAGAGAGCACAGATGATCTCAGAAAATCAGACCCTGCATTTCTACAGAGCTGGATTATTTATTACCTACTTGGACTTTCCAGGAGTTTAAACCGCTGTATTTATTTTTACAGCCTATAAAAACATACCAGGCATATTCAGGACAAACTAGAATAAATAATTACATCTGAGAGGACTGCATATGACATTGGCTTAGGGTCTTAATTCTTGAGATGAATACTGTTTTACCCTTTTTGGATTGCCAGTTTTAGTCAGTTAGCACTAGTACTGCTCAAATAGTTTACTAAGTAGCTAATTTTGAGGAGGATTTATGTAATTATATACCTCTGCTCTGCTAATACACATAGCACCAGTTAAACAGCAGGCAGCATACTGTGCATTCTTCTTGGGTGCATGATTTACACCTCCTCAGACCTGCACCTCCGAAGTTGCAGCTCCTGTGTATTGTTTTTAGTATTGACAGCTATACTGAATTAGACTGACAGCTCTGGTTTTAATTCTGGGTAGGTACAAACAATCCCTTTATTAAAGACATGGCTTTAAAATAGCAATTTAATTAGCATCACAATTGGATGTTTTATTGACTGAGTCACTGATATATAAGAAGCCAGTGGGTTATTATATGGGGTCTTATATCAGCATTGACATTCCTTCAGTGCATGCAAAGGATCAGCCATGCATATGACACATTCAATAAAATCAAGTGTCTTCACAAGAAGCAGACTCCATTTTTGCAACCATGAAATACCAGAAACTATTATAACAGTTTTATATTTACAACTGTTCAAAATAATTTTGCTGTTTCTGTTATGAAAGAACTACAAACTAAGCAAGTGCAAATGCATCGTGTTTATATTGACATAACCCCGGACCAAACAAGTTGAATACTGGTGGCATTATCCTAAGTAGGAATTAAAACACTGTCTTTCCTTTTTGAATGCGTTCTTTCCATCACTAGCAAAATATGCAACAAGAAAGAGAAAACATACTTTTCTAAATAGGACTGCTTGACATTTCACATTTTTGAAAATCTATGATTTGTAATCTTGGCTGAATGACCTATTTTTCATATAACGTAATTTTAAAAAATATTTCCAGTTTTTCACTTTCATCTTCTGACTCCCCTTTGAAGCAAGAGAAGAATTAATTTATTAGTGGATTTTGTTTGCAGAGTGGGATGTGAAATTGGACGTACATTGGCACATGTTAGTCATCCCAGATGGAAATATGCTTGCATGCGGGCTCTTCTTGGCAATAGGCAGCTGCCTCCTAAAATGTCTTTCATTTAGCTAAAGCAGGGAAGACTAATCAGATCTGAATACTGAGAAAAAAAAAATCCAGAGGTGAACAGATCTTGCCCTAAGCTCTGTGAAACAGGTAACAAATTTCAGATGGGAATTTCATGTGAGCTGGAGCTTGCAAGCATATTCGCATACAAGAATCATTTGCATGCAAGGTATTGCTGCTCAGAAAGATACTTGAATGTGAATTGTAGGAACATAAAAAAGTTCCAGGTCATCCTTGTGAAGTTCTCCATCCCTGATGGGACATTCCCAACATACCATCTTGTCCTTATGAACTAGTATGGAGAAGTCATGCTTTCTAACAGCTGTCAGATGAAAAGAGAACACTAGAAAAAGAAAGGGTAAAATTTCTGGAACCATCCTATGGCCACAGGACCTATAAAATTTGAACAGAAGTAGATGACATTCTTCCTTTGCTTTCCACATATGTGTTTTTTTAATCTTCTGAAGAAAATGGTCTGCCTGTATGTTATTTGAGTGCAATTCTGCAAGAGCAGGAATAAATCACATGTTACAAGAACAGACTGCCTAGCATCTTCAAACTCCCTTGATTTTTTCTTATCTTTGTTATCTTTTGTTATGTTTTGTTACCTTTATTATTTTTTGTTATCTTAGTGCTGTGGTGCTCTTTTGTAAAAGACAAGCTTTGAATATTGGTAAAATACACGCTGCAGGAGTCACGTTACTTTTACCAGAGTCAAGTACATTGACTGAATAATGTTTAAGAAAATATTGTTTTAAAATTTACTCGTAAAATAATATAATGTTTGACACTCATATCACTTTAATCCAGAAGACTGCAGGGCACTTTTCCCTGTAATTAACATATTTAGCCTAATGTCTTCCACAGCAAGTAGACTACTAAAAATACACAAGTTTTAGAAGTGCAGGACTAAGAGAAAAAAACTTCAGTTTTCTTGATTCTTGCAAAATGAAATACTACTCCCATATCTGCCACATCTAAGAAGGTTTTTCTGACCTCATCCCTTGATCTGCAATGCAAATCTCTGCAAGGCTTCACCCCTCATCCCACAAAGAGCAGGTGGTATGATCAGCCCTTGCGCCCAGATCCCTGGAGTCCTCCTCTCAGGCTTCAGCTATCTTGTATAGCACAATGAAGGAAATAAGTATTTGTATTTCATCCCGCCTCCCCCCCCCCCAAAGAAAACAGCCTGGCTGACTGAGAGGAGTCATTTAGTTCAGAAAATTTATTTTGCCTACAGCATTGGCCGTACCTGTACTATTGCCACTTAAAAATTTGTCCTGAAATTTACTACACTTCCCTCTTAAAACAAGAACACTGTATGTAATTTTTACTCAACATTTCTTCTTAAAGCTCTCCTTAGCAATTACCACATTCAATCACTCCTGGTTGGGGGATTCTGAGGTCCCCAGTGTATGATTTCTCATAATCATCTCTTGTTACAATGTTACACCGCTCAGCTCCTGTCCCTATGCCTCTTCCTGACTTGTGTTTGCAGTCAGTCTTCTTTTTGGTACATTATGAATACAGATCTTATTCTTCTGTTTTGTGACAAATGATAGACTATCACAGCCAAATGGCAAGAAAATGTCACAGAAAAAAATTGTTTTATTGTAGCATTTCACTAAGCTCTTCATAACCCTGACTGCCAACCTTTGCACTGGTTCAAATGTGAGGATCAATGCTTCAGAATATAATAATTTTGTAACCAATTAAAATGGAAAGCTGCCTCTGATTCTTCAGGGAAGCATTTCTCTAACCCAAGAAACTGATTTTCCAGTTCCTTGGCCTGAGCACAGTTTTCAGTTGTGGTGAGAGTCTCAGAATTCAAAGTGTCCCTTGTTTTTAGTTACTGGTTGGTCCAGACCAGACGTGGATTTTTCTCTTTTCTTTTGGAGTCTTGCAACATTGCATTGGTTGAAAGCATTTTTCCGTCCCCAGAGAACTAAACTGCAGAATACCCCACTGGAGTCATCACCTCTTCTAGCTGATTCCCTTTCCTCCTCTCTTTCCCTCCCCACAGCTCATGTTAATTTCTATTGTGCTTGAAAATATTCCAGTTGGAAGATGTAACACAAAAAGAAAAGTACGAAGTTTCCTTTCCTTGGCCATGGTTGGGCCTGGAAATAAAAATGCCAACATGAAATAATGTTTGAACAGCAGAAGCCTTACAGTAGCATTTACAGAACTCTAGCTCTGAAACCAAATAGTATAAATGTAAAATATCCTGCTACAGTATAACTGCAGTGGTGTTAACCTTGAGGAAAAATAGATGGAGACCCTTAATTTCTGTGGGTGAAGGAGGGGTTGCTAAACCATGCAGATTTTCACAGCCTCTGAAACCTGTGAGGATTTGTTCCTGCTCTGCTGCTGGAGGAAATCATGTGCCAGCAGTGTGAAATGATTCCTGCCCTGGGAAAGGGCACTAAGACAAGTGGCAGACTTTGTGGATAGGGCCTGCTGAAGTCATTTTCAAACATTCAGATCATGAAATAGTGTTAAATCACAAAAACTTAAGTATGTTAATGAAAACCAGTCCCTACAAGCTCTAGCATTAGCAGCAATTGTAAAACAAAAGCTGCTTTCACATTAAACACACACACACACACAGATGATGTATCAGGCATTTATACAGTGCCTGATATGGAGGTCAATCACAGCTGCCTCAGCTGGGCACTAGGTACTTAAAACCTTAAGTGCAATGTAGGCCAAGCAAATTCTGTGGGATTGTTACTGCTGATAAATAGGGGACTAGGACTTCACTTGTAGACTCATTTATTCCAAGTGCAAATGACTTTATGCTCCACAGGCCACCTCTCCTATTTTTCACCATGTTTTTGCTTGAGCAAGATTACAAAATCTGGATATTGTAGAAGAAATTAATTCTCCACTTCTGTACAGTGTCTGTTTGTAAAGCCCTGCTAATAATATGGCTTAGGTCGAATTCTCCAGCCCTGACTCTGGGTTTAACTTCTCCTGCAGACATTAGCATGAATTCTGGCTTTTTAGAGTTTCTTCTCTATTTTTGGATATGACATTTGGATATAAGATTTCAGTCCAAGGCCCAGAAATTAGCTGAATGGCCACACAGTTGATTGTTTGCATGGTTAAACTTTTCATGCTATCTTTTCCACAAATCTCTTTGTCTCAGTTTGATGGCACTTTATGAATAAAAATTAATGCTTAGGATGTAGCATATACTTTTGTAACTGAAATATCTGAGAGCATAAATCTCTATACACAAACCTCAACTGAGAAAAATGGAGACAAGACTGCTAAGATATTACATTTGGAAAGGATAATTGGAAAAACCAATTATATTCATAAACAATTACCACAGCAAATACACAAAAACTCCCTCTCTTTGTCTCCTTGACACACACATGCATACACTTCGCTCAGCACTTAAAAAATAACCATTAGTCATATGGCAAATGCATTTTACATGAGCAGATTCATTTCAACTTTTTCTTAAAAAAGGCAGGCAAAAAAAAAAAGCTTTATTAAAAAATTTTAAACTACAAAAGAAAATCTGGGTCAGGGCTCAATGACTGTGTGCTTATTACTTGTATAGGCACTAAACAGACCCCACTTAGTTCTGTTTCCCACTGACGCCACTTCACCTTAGTCACTGGTGTTAGCCATGATTTGCATTAGTGTATGTGAAAAAGGAATTCCCTCTGACAGTTTTGAACTTGCCGTATTTTAATTTCACTGTATGTGTCCTACCACACTGGGAGAAGAGAAGCTTTCACTTCTAGTGGCTCGGTTTTGAGGGCATCAGGGTGAGCAACACCTTTTGGTGGTGAGAAAAACAAGGCGCAAACACATCAACTTCTTGTCCAAAGTCACTCCTGAAACAGCTGCAGAAGATGGAATAAAATCCTGGTCTCCTGATTCCTAAACTGATATTTCAGGCACTGCTTCCCCCAGGGCATGTGATCAGGGCTGCTTTGGAGGCTGCTTAGCCTTCATTATGTCAAACCAGCTGTTAAACACAGCCGGTTTCCCCAAGTGCTTGCTGCAACCTGTCTGCAGAGTACCCAGCTCCTGGCGCTGCTGTCCCCACTGCTGGGAACTCCCCTGCCTGCATGCCCTCTGCCCTCACCTACCCTTGCCTTCACCTCCCTGCCTCTGCAGTCCTGCTGCCTGCCCTGGCTGCCCCTTGCCTCCGCTCCCACCCTTTCCACCCTGGCTCTGCTCAGGGTCACACTTCAAAGTCTCCAGGCCCCCACAGAAGGCCTCTTCCTTCCTCCTGGCCCTTCTCCAGCCTCCCTGGCATTGGCCTTCCTGGAGCAGATATCAAAAATCCCCTACTTGCAACCTGGAGCTTTGTGCATGCCGGGAGCCCTACCCACCTGCAGATACCTGTTTGACACAGAAATGCCCTCTGATTTGGATTCTCAAAAGAACACTTCAAGGTTTTTCTTAGAACTTTGGTTGTAAGACAGCAATTAAAAAAAAAAACCTAAACCACCAAAACCAACCCCCACCACCCAAGTTCCCAATTGCTATGGTTAAAACCCAGTCTATCCACTGCAGCTTGGAGAATCAAGTATGTTTTTCTGTGCTTAAGCTCAACAGACTTCAGGAGGTTCAGATGTCTAAACAGGCTGACTGCATCTGCAGCTGGGGTATATGGGAAGATCAAACTGCACCACAGCCTCTCACTGGAATATGCTTCCTTTTGCCCACTTCACAGCTCAGACTCAGCAGGAAAATTATTTCTGTGGCTATTTTATATCTGTCACATTGGAAAATGGCTGCTTTGAAGTGCCATAAAACAGGCTGCCTGTAAATCAAAATCCTTCGATTTCTCCCAAAACACTGCAAAGACCCTCTCCTCAGCCAGCTCTCAGGAGCTATGAGTTACAGACAGGGGCATTAAGTCAGGAGAATCATATGAAGACAGAAATAAAATAAGCCGGGTTATGCTACTTCATGGTCCTTCACAAAGTATCTTTGCATCAACTTTTTTTTAGGGGAATACAAAAGAAAGGATTTGCTGGCTTCAGCCTCTGTCTTTTCCTTGCAACACAGCTCACAGCTGTGAATTTACATGTGTTAACTTGGAATGCCACAAGCCAAGCAGCAATGAGGTTATCATCCTGATCTGAGGAAACACAACGTGCATACATGCCAATGAATTTACTGCAAGTGAAGTATTTTGCTGTGATAATTGAAAGCACATTATGTTTCATCAGTTGTCTATTCCATCTATAGCTGATCACAAAAGCCAGCAACACTAGAGTCATATTCTGTCAAAAAGGTGCAGCTCTGTAAAATCTTGGTCTTTTGCAAAATGGTACCACCTTCTCTGTGGAAACAGGAAAATGAAAAAACAAAACAAAACTCAAAACAAAAAACAAGACGAAGAGGCAGTCCTGTCAATATCAAAATGGTTTGGTTTTTTCCCCCACGTTTTTCTGAGTGGATTTTTGGGGGGCTTTCCATTAAAAAGTACTTCTCAGATTTTTTACTTTTAGACTATTTTAAAATATGAGATGAAACAAAGCAAAATTGAAAGACTTCAGTTTTGTTAAAACATGTGTTCACTGACCAGACTAGAAAATAGGGCAAAATTTTACTTATGGTGTAGTGTAAGTACATTGGAGTCTTTGAAATTGCACAGCATTGCATGAAGAAGAGATTCCTTCTGCATCTGATTTTAATGCAGTCACTGCCTAAGGTATGCAGTCCTAGTTGAGTGGGGATTTTAAGATCTGATATAAAGCAATGCAGAAGCACACACTGGGTTGGGGGTAAGGATGTCTTTCATTGCCATAGTGACAAGAAGTCTTTTCCTGTGATCTGAGATTCCCTCTTTTAAGACTTCAGGTTAATAACTTCTTTTAGGTGGAACAAACTTAAAGTCCTGCTTCCAAGTCTGAGTGTCTGAAGGCAAATTTCATCCATGTCTTGAGAACAAGATAACAGATACTGGTGACAAGTCTACTTGGTGCACATCTGAAACACAGCCCAGTACATTAAACAGCGTCAATATTCCAAAGAAATATGCAAACAGGCATTTATTGCTTTTGAGGCCTGATCCTGACTTTCTATATTTGCATGCAGAACTCATGAACAGGACAAATGCATTATGACTCCAGCAAAATGCTACCAATTTGTCTCGGTGGCCCTTGCATGGAGTAAGAATTGCCCAAGCAAAAACCATTGTCTTAGGTGCCTGTACTGTTAAATAGTTGGATAAAAAAGGAAAAATCACCACAACAGAGGTGTTTGTTCTGGGGGTAAGCTCTGTGGTCAGTGCTAAATTCAGCAGCCACAGCAGAACAAGTAGAAATTGTGAGCTTTCCACCACATTAATGAAACTTCATTCAAAAGGTGGACTGTAAATTTCTTCCAAGATGGATAATTCACAAAAGCTGTACGATTCGAACACCCATGTCTCCACACCACCTTGAGATTCATGTTTTATTTCAGTTTTCAGCAGGTTGTTCACGAATGACCAATGACAAAAGACCATGTGTGCAATTTTCTTTTTCACAGGTCCCTGTTAATGAGGACTCTGTTGCACTAAGATAGTCAAGATTGTCTCTGGAAAAACGTGTTGAACCAAGGTGTTTGTGCCTGCATAAAATTAAGCCACAAGTAAAGCACTTATTTCTGACAGCAGATTTATAATAGGAAAATCCCAGCAGGAATGAAGAGT
The DNA here is from genome assembly GCA_013396735.1 of Grallaria varia. Lineage (NCBI taxonomy): Eukaryota > Metazoa > Chordata > Aves > Passeriformes > Formicariidae > Grallaria > Grallaria varia. The sequence goes on from VWZG01004589.1 coordinate 473,552, forward strand.
TACAAACCCCCGTTGTAGCCTTTTCCATAAACTTCACCTTGATTTAGTATTTCAAACAAGTAGCAGGAAAGGCTAACAGCAGAGGTAATCCTATCATCTTTTCTCCAACAGCACCATTCCATCTTTTTGACTTCCTCATGCTGCTAACATGAATTCAAATCATCTGTGTTTAAAGTTAAATACAGTGATTGACAGATCTTTGTAGTCTCAGTCCATACTGAAGATTATTCTAGATACCTATCAGTTATTACTGCAAGCCCTGTCTGATATTCAATACCTACAGGGAAAATTGTTTTTAACAGTGTAATGTCTGATCTATTTTGAAAACCATTTTAAAATAAGAAACTAACTATAACCAGGTGGCTAAAATCTAGACAGGTTTTTTTAGGGGTTGATTTTTGGGGAGAGAAAGTGGAAGATAACAGCAGAACTGCCTTATCCTGCAGTAACAACTGTGATTCAGAGAAAATCACTGGCAAAAAAAAACCATTTTGTTTTGATTCCATGACATCAATTTCTATAAAAACAACTATTCCAATAACATAGGATAAAGGAAAGTTTAGGGGTTTGCTCCTAGCTCTTAGTACAGACTCGTGACAGTATATGCTGCGACAAAGTAATTGCCTGCTTTCATGAACACAAGTCACATCAAAGCTCAGTTGCTGTGCTGGAAAACTGGGATGCTGGAAAGGACGTCTGGGTGTACTGGAAATCTTACTGTGGACACAAATGTAAAAGGAAACAGCGAATGCATTGGTCAGATCGTCCACCATGCTCAAGGACCTGTAATGCAGAGAGGCAGAAGGATGTCCCCTTTAATGAATACGCCCTGTGCTCAGCTCTACCAACCCCACTGCTGTGATGCAGTGATAGCCTTGCTGCTCCTGATTACAGCATTACAGAACAGGCTGGCTTTAGGCACAGGATCAGCCAACTGGTAGGAAAGCACTCCAGTCCTCATAGGGAGGAAAGTGGATGCACTGCTCTCTTACACGAGCAGCCCAGTAAAGGTGGAAGATGGAGGAGTCATGGTTGGGCAATGACAGCTGATGCCCATCGTTGGTTCCATGAGCTGGTCACTCCACTTGGAGGCAGGCTCTTACCTGAGTCTGTCCCATCCTTTCCCCCCCCACTCCATTTTGCTGCTGAAAGTTTCTCAATCAGTTCTGGCCTTATCCGGTCAGTGCTTTCCCCCACAGCACTGAAATGTAATAGTAGGGAAAGAAGTACAAGAGAAGCTGCTGGGCGCAAGCAGCGGGCAGGATGTTGCCCTCAAACCGCCCCACTTTTCAGAGTCCTACTAACGTGACTGAAATCACATACAGATCTTTGTGAAACTTGATTAACTTTGTGTTCACAGTTAAATGACTCTGAAACTGTTAGGCAAGGGCTTAACAGAGTTGCTCAGTCCAACCAAGTCTTTTCTGGTTTTGTGATTGGGATGTGAGGAGCAAGCAGAGCTAGTGTGTTTTGGCTGTAAATCATGGTAGGAAAAGAATAAACAAAACCAGGGAATGGAGCTTGTGTGTCTTGGGTTAGATGGCATGGTTCAGGCTGCTAAAAATTCCTAGTGGCTTTTTCAAGATTGAATCTATCCCTGGTTGTTATTCTGTGTGCTTAGCAATGAAAAAAGAAGTAGAAAAGAGATGAAAATACAGACTTTTTAAAGTCATGCTCAGCCCCCTAAAATCAAAGGCAGTAAAGGCATCAGTAAATTCATCAGTAGTTTGGCCAAATCAGAAAGTCACGGAGATGGGCAAATTCCATCAGCAGGATGACAGCTAAAAATAACCTTGCACGGAAATGTGCACGGAAGTTCATTTTTCATGCACCAGGCACATAAAATCCAATTGATTTTTGCGTTCTCAGTATTACCCCATTACACTACATGAGAGCCTGGAAGATGATGATTTAAATAAAAAGATCCTCCCCTGTTTGTCAAGTTGTCATTTTCCCATCTGCAAATAATGAAACATAAACTACTCTGAAAGGCAGAGAGATGGAAGGGAATGTGTTCCATGGATCTGTGGAGAACCACATAGAAACATATACAGAAAAAGAAGCTGCAGCACGGAGCACTTCCTGACCTCCTCTTGGCTACAAGTCTAAAAGAAGTCTCCAAGGCAAGAAGCATGAAAGAGCTTAAACAAGAAACCCTTCAGAAGTACAGCTCTTTGCTGCATGAATACCACAACACAGGGAAAATCTGCTGTGTAGGAGTACAGTCCTCCCACTTGAAAAGAGCTGGTAATGCCACCATGTCACGGAAAGATTTTCTTCATGGCTTTTGTGTATTGAAGGCATTAGCAAAGAGGGAAAAGTGTGAGCTGACAATTGTGTGAAAAGAAGGGTTTCTTAATTACATTGTAAAGCATGTCTCATTTAAACAGGCAGCAGAATTAATGTTAAAAATACGTCTTCCATATAAATGGATGCGAAATCAGTGCAGGTTAATCTAGCAGATAGTGCACTCCAGAGCTCTTTACAAATGTTAAGTAGATAAGCTTCATCAACAGCACATAAATATTGCTACCACCCCAGCTTCCTCCTGCAGTGTTTGATGCAACAGTACTCACAGTCCCTGGCTGGACCTTGATACAAGTCAGTCCATGCTTCAGCATTTGGACAAATGCTTTGTCTGTCCTGTCTGTTCATCATTTCTCAGTTCACAAATTCCCAATTTGGGATGTGCTGACTCTTTCCTGTTTAGCCATGTCTGAATGTCTGCTCGTGTTCCCTGTGCCATGCGGCTTCAACCAGTTACACCCATCCTGCTTGTGGTGCTGAGGCTGGAGCTCAGATCAGTGTATTGCTCACCCCATTGAGTTTCTCCACCTGGAGATCACAGCTGGCTCCCAAGTGACTGCAAATCAACAGCCAGGCAATATGCAGCATCAAGGCATTCAGCCTTGAGCAGGGGTTCAAACTGTGAACCCTCATGACAACAGAAACACACAGCCCATGCATCAAAGACAAGAACTGAAACCAGAAACTGTATTTTGATCTAACACCTCACACAAGAGGTTGTATAAGTGACTGAATCTAAGTCCTTAGCACCAGGAATACAAGTAAGATCTGCAGGATTTTGAACCACTAACACTGCCTGAAGACTACACCAGGATGCAGCTTTGCTGTTAAAGCCTGATTTCCTGGGTATACTATTTTCTTTTGCTATATGTTTGTGAACAGCAGCCTTCATCTCTGTGCATACCATTTTTCTCATTTCAACTGGCATACCTGTCACTCTGCTGAGTCTGTACAAACCAGAGAATATTCTATGCAAACTAGTGACAAAGACACTCAGAGAGTACAAAATCCTTACAAGAAATAAATGCCAGAGACATATTTCCCTTTCTGCCCTCTCATGGAATTCAGAATCAAAGGCCAGACTTGCTTTCTTTCTCTTCCCCTGGAAAACTCTAAATAGCATTATTCTCTTCCTGATCCTTCAAACACCATTTTCCTCCACTGGCACACTTTTTAATTTGATAAACTCTTTTTTCCTTTCCTTCACTCACCTGGGAAGTCCACTGTAACACACACGAAGCATGAACTCTGGCTCTGGTGAAGTTTGTGCAAGGTGTGACGTGCACGTGCAAGCTCACGCCTGCCCCTTCAGACAGTGGGAGCTGACACGCACTGGTGCAGCTCAGCACCTCACCTTGCTCTGGGCTACGCTTTGAAACAACAGGCACCGGGGCCTTGCAGCACGGCAGCAATGAGCTGCTCCAAACATGCTTTGTGCTTTGTTTTCAGAGGAGGTGTGGTGGGAGCACAAGGGATACTTAATCATCAAAATGCTGTATGTTTAAGCCCCTTAACCATCCCACCGCTCATTTAAATCACCAATGCAGTTGGAGTGAAACACAACTCGGCTTTCAAACATTTTCTTATTTAATTCAATTTACTTACTAGATTGATAGCTAAACTCAAACCAGATTTTACTCCTTTTCTCCTGAATGGGGAAATAGAGATGACCAAGTTCCCTTTGAATTATGTATAGAACATTTCTGTTTTTTCCTATTAACTAAAAACAAACAAACAAAAGAAAGCAATTATTAAAGTGGTCTGTAATCTATTTCCAGTAGAGAATTGCAATGAAATGGGATGAAGAGCTGAGTTTCTCCAAGCCTAAGGGACAGGTGTTTCCAGTACTGACACATGGGTTGTTGGTCTCAGAAAAAGGACAAGATGTTGAATGAACTTGTTACTGTTAAAAGCGAGCTTTCTCTGCAAAAGTTGAGGTGTGGGTGATAGACACTGTGATTTGGGGGTAGGTAGCTCCAAGAGCCACCCATATATGTAAAGAGAAGGAGACCTGGGTGCAGATCACAAGAGGTCAGGCTAAGAGAACAATCTACCCAGCCATCACGTGTGTGGTACCAGTTGACTTTCGGGAGGAGTAACACCAAAGTAATATTTGGTCACCTGTTTTGGGAATGACATGCGCCAAAGGGAAAGGAAATTGATAACCAAATCACAGTTTCCATTGATGTAAATGCAAAAATTCACCAAGTAGAAATTTCTAGCACTCTAAACAGGGAATATTGAGTCTTTTTTTGAGTGATCCTTCAGCAGTGCAGAAAATTAAAAAGGTTGTGGACACAGGCGCACAGTTCACTTGAGGAAAAGCACTACCTCAGTCCAGCTCTGACTGAACTCGTGCTGCAAACAGCTCTGTTCTTAACCAAAGATGTTTTATCTTCACAGATGTCAATTTTGCCTCTTTCATAAACATTCATTGCATATTGATATTATTTTTTAATGTTATTGGTGTGGGGTTTTTTTGTTAGTTTGATTTGGTTTGGTGTTTTTAAGTCTGGTTTGGTGACTGTCCCAGAGTTCATATGTTTTTCCAAATATTGGAGGACTTCATTCCAATGTCTATTTTTTTTTTCCAAAAGTGCATTGAAAATGTCACAAGAAAATCTTGTTGCTCTCAAATTTCCACATCATTCAGGTTTCACCCAGGTCAGTATTTTGCAGCTTGGTCCCATTTTTGTTTCCTGGGTTTCCTCAAGTACAAAAGATAATAGAGGAAAATGATGAGCAGATGACCCTCTGAGGTCCCTTCTGGCCTTGATTCTGTGAAAACTAACTAAAAATGAAGTTAGCTGGATCTTCAAAAATACAAGTTGCTTAAATTTTGGACAGGAGAGGAATCTGTGAGATTTTTTTATTTAAACATTCCTATTATCAGCACTTACTATTAAAATGCTAGACGCATTTCTGAACAAACAAGTACCCTCACAGGGTTTGTAGCTGACATCTCTGTTTAGTCATTTTTGATAGCCTGTCCTCTCCCTGGAATTGCAGTTATCTGTATCCAGTAGGAGAGTGGAAAGAGCTGTTCTTTTACTTTCTGTAATTCTTCCAGAGCCTACAGAAAATAAACACATCTAGAACTTCCTTCTACATTTTACCTTCATTCAGAGTCCTATTTTACACACCGCAAGTATGGCTCTATTTCACACCTCTCTCATCATTTCAGTGAAGTACAAGTCCAGGCACAAAGCCAGCCTTGCTTCTCAAGGGCTCAGTCCTGTGATGTCTGTTCACAGTTAGTTCTTCTCTGATGTTTAAAAAGACATAGCCTCCCTTTAGAAGTGCTTTACAATTCAAAAGTGGAGATGAGCTGTTTTCTGTTCAGAAAACAACTCTGGCCTTGCTATCAGACCCAGACTTTCCTCCATATGCACTGGAATGCAATAAACACACAGGGAGAAAAAGATCTGTGAGGAAAATAATTTAGAAATCACAGGGTCATAATATACCACTTAAAGTATTTTGTGGATTAAATTACTGAATAATAATGAAAGATGAAAGATTAATGGCAACCTGGTCCAAAACCTCTATTTATACCCAGGCCAAATAAAATGGTAGGCAGGTGCAGTGTATGCCTGACTCTATAGAGGACTTCTGTCTGCCCCTCACTTTTCAATCCCATTAAAGTTATTATACATGCTTTTGTAAAAAGACAAAAAGTATTTCCCAGAGTTATCGACAAATATATTTAATCTTTAACATTTACCTCCATCAATTACATTTTTTGGCACTGCTATAAAACAACACATGACAAAAAAAATCTCGATTCATTTGAAGTAGAATTCCCTCCAAAATGACTCTCATCTTTTTTTGAGGAAATCCAGACAGACTATTAAAACAGCTTCTTCTTCCTTCCCCTCCTCCCTCCCCCCGCCCTTTCCTGGCATGAACAATCATCTGAAATTTTTTAACTCTTTTACAAATGCAAGGGGCTTTGATTTTGTTCTTTCTTTTGCCACTGCAGTGTCATTACAAAATTGCCAGAACAAGAAATTCTAACACAACCGCACATCATTTCTAAAAAATCCCCCAGCATTTACCCTCTGCTTCCAAATAGCTTTTTAAAGTTCATCCATAAATAAATCCATGTGAATGGGTTCCAAAGGTTCTTCTACTCTTACACAGCTTTTTGTTGCACATTTGTACTTTGTTATGTTACTTGTTCTGTAACAAATACAAGAACCTCAACAAATCAATTTTCTGGTAACCAGTTTGTTCATTGAGTCTTTTAAAAACATGGGGGGAGAAAAAGATGCTCCATTAGAAATTTATGGCATCAGATAGTTATTTTATTTCCCCTAAGTTAAAGTTATTTGTGATAAAGAACCACATCAAACGGCACCATCAAAGATCAGAAGACTAAACATAAGGGACTTTCTAAGCTAAATCTTAAACAATGGAGCATTTATTTCAGTGTTCAAATTATAAGGAAGAGTAACAAGTGGGGAAATGAATGATACCAAGAAAAGGTCTTGAGGATTTCTATGGATCAAATTCTGTCTGATGGCAAGAAACAATTGCTACCTGAAAGCTGTTCACCAGAGTGTACAAAGTAGGAAGGTGACTTTAGTTGAATTCCTAATAGACAAATACCAAAAGCACATACCAATTACATGCTGTATATTGACGCATGACAAAACAGGACAGACACTAAGAGTAGCAGACATTTAGCTAAAAACTGGGTTGTCAAAGAACTTCGATGAAATGAAGCTTTTGGTACAGAAAGGGCGTCATGTTAAGGCAATTGCAGGATACCTGTGATTTCAAACTCTGAATGCAACATATTTTAGTGATTCTCTTTGCAAGTGACATACAGCAGATGCAGCAGACATCACTGCAAAGTGAAGCCCTACAGAGAGGAACACAGTTTAAACCACCAAAAACTGTGGGAGGAAAGGAAAGAATGGGAACTCAGCTCTATAAGCCTTTTTTAGGCCAAACCCAAGAAAATCAACCGGAAAGGCTGCGTGCTCAGCACTTTGGGTAACCAGGCTATTTGTTTAAGTGCCTGTATACAGATTTATGAGCCAAGGTTCCAGCTCTTTACAAATCCTTAAGCACAATGGCAGAGCATTAATATTTCATGAGTGCTCATTTCTTAATTACAGTTAAAAAAGATTGGATGCAAATCTACATTATAGAGAAGATTTTCAGAAGACCTCAATACCAAACAATTCCCAGCGTGGCCACCTTGAGGTTTGTAGAGAATCAGTTATGAAGTCTACTTATCTTATACCTAAATAAGGCCTAAATGTATTTACAGACATGACCATAGGACTCTATCCCTAAAGGCACTAAAACAGTTAATTTCTGTGCCAACTACTGTTAGATGAGCTGTATAAAACTTGCCCCATCTCCGAAGTCTCTGCTTGTTTCTTTCATCTCAACTGCATTTCACTATCACATGGTAGTTTTACAATTCTTACTTCATCTCAAAACTGCCATTGGTCCGTGAGAGCAGAAAGGGCTGCAGAGGACATGAGTGCACCAGAGGTGACCTGCCAGAGGCTGCTGCTCCCCACACCTGCCACTCGTCCCCCAGAGTACCCTTCCTGTGGGAACCTATGGTCTCCAGCAGATCCCCAAATCAGGGCCAGGTTCCAAATGTTGGGTGCTGCTCACACAGCCCGCCTCAGAGGAGGCCAGATCGCCATTTTCCTAAGGGCGCTGCTTTCCGAATAAATACACTGCTGAAAGAAATCCTGAGGAACTGAGGGGGGGAAAAAACCCCCAGGATGAGGGGAATTGACTAAAACCAACCTAAGGAATATTTTTCTTATTCTAGCATGAAATGTTGACAGAATTAAATGTGGGATTAAAAAAACCAACCATCTAACACACAGTTTCATGTTACCTCCGCAAGAGTTTTGATTCCACTTATGAGACTTCCCGAATGAAAACGCTGGCTGTGTTCCTGCCTCAAAAATACACTTTTTCCTCAGCAGAGTAGGTTTGCCAGTAGTCAGTGCCATTTCTTTGCTAGCCAGCAAAATATGTTCGTACTCATAGCAGGCAATTACCATTCTTTTCTCTACTGGTAAGGGGCATGACTTCACTCCTAGGCTGAAGAACTCTGCATCCCTTCTGTATTGCGTAGCCTAGGTAGCCAGTGTAATTAACCCTTACAGCAAATGGAACAATGATTTACTTTCTTTTTAAAGTGAGTTTAAATGGTTTCATCTGAGAATGCTTTTACAAAAAGGCAAATCTGTTTTACACAATTGTTGCCTGTTCCAAGGGGCATCAGTTGCTGGGAACGGGAATGCCACTGGAGTGAGACCGCTCAAAAACCACTGTTACAGTCAGTGCTCCGAAAACAAAAAACACCGCAGATCAGATCCAAGACTTCTTTAAGTTAATGGGAGCCTTTTAATTAGTTTCTGTGTCTTTGGGGAAGACCTTTAGGGCAAATATTCCTTTTTTGAAACTTGTTCTCCAACTCGTGGGGCCAGGAGGTGGTATTTTTTATGCACACACAACAGTGTGGCAAATGATCCCAAAATGCTCCTATTACAAGCCCCAAACCATGCTGGGAAAGAAGGAAAAACCCCACAGGTGTCTGGATTATGAATCTGATCTGCTTTCTCTGATAAGAGCGATATTATTCCAGTGAACAGCAAACGCAATAGCACTAACAGATCCGGACACCTCAGTTACTTTTGTATAGGATGTGCACCAGTGTGTGTGCACCAGTGGGGCCAATTACTTTTAGGATGCTGCTCTATGTGAGTAAAACACAGTGTGCTAACCACTGAAGGGGGCCACAATTACATACATAAAAAAAAGTAAAAGAGAAAAAGTCACGGTCCTTATATAAAGCAATTGTGAAGTCATCTGCACAAATCAGCTGCTTAAAACTGTCAGGCAGAGAAATTTGCCTGCTATCAGGTAGATCTTCCATATCACCGCTGGGAAGTTTGGGGATGAAACCAGCAGACATCCATATTAATTTATAGAATACATGGATTACATAGTTTGTCAAGCAGAAGCACTATTTCTTATTTCTGCCACTGCACAGCACTCACTCCAAAGCCAGCATTGTGCTACAAACAGACAGACCCTGGTCACACTCCTATATATATGTGTCCCAGCTCTTTTCTCAAAAGAACAAAATTATCAGCTTTATCCCAGGTTTATGCCACAGGGCGCATGGGCTGCAACTTACCAGCCCAAATATGGTCCTGAACTGGAGTTATGTAGAACAACCTGTCTGTACCAGAAAATGCAGACAGCTTCTTAAGGGTTACATTTCCTTTTTACATACTTCTACATCAAAACCATATTGCAGCATAGCCCAGGATTCAAACACATCCTAGAAAAACAGGCAGCATAACTGATATTGAACTCCAGCCCAGTTTTAATTGACTGCCAGCTCTCAGCCACTTCCTAAAGACCCAGATAGCCAATACCAAGGTTGTAATTTCTAAATGTGTGCTTCTCTCAGCTGGAGACCAACTCTAAGGGTTTCAGCTTGCTTTTTGAAATATAAACATGGTATCTTAACTCCCACAGTGAAACCCACCTTAGACACCTTCCTGAAGGGGACAAAAAAATGGAGGAGGGCAGCAGGCAGTCATTTACTTATTAAGAGGATATCCCTGAAGTATAAACAATCCAATATTTTCACCATTCATTGACAAATAATTTACAGTGTTTCTGGTAAAACCCCCTAGAAACCTCTTCAGGCACTGGCAATGGGGTAGACCGATAAGTATTTTTAATTAATGCCACTGTAATCATGCATTTCATATACTTAAGATGGTATTTTCATGCCAATTGTTAACAGCAAAATGGTTTTCCGTGCATGCTACAGTTCCCAAAAGCATGAGTCTACAAAACTCAGAAACTGCAGTCTTCAGCGAGGGAAATGTTTAATCGTGGGAATGTAGCTGTGCATTGGCTATGCATTGGCCAGTGCTATGGCCAGTGCTGGCTGACAGAGCACAGATGTTTTGTCCGAGCTGTGTGTCTAAGAGCAGCTTCATGAACATTTCTAGGCTTTCCACGCCATACAGAGCTGATGGAGCAAGTCAGCTGACAAAATAATCTAGGGACTCTTGAGTCCCTCCCTTCTTCAAATGGTTACTCCCCATTTTGAAAGTCTGTATTATTTTCCCAATTCTGCTGTACTCACCACAGCCTCCAAACACCTTCAGAGAAAACACTTCCTCTGCAGAACCTTCTCAGGGGAGTGGTCAATGAAACTGTGTCCCTTCTTTTCAAGTCAGAATAAATTTTTAGGAAGAGACCAGGGATTAAGACAGCACTGCCAAGGAATAGAGGGCTCTCAGTATGCAGTAGCCCACAAGAAGTAACACTAGTTTTCTTTATTTATAGGATTGTCTGAAAGGATTCAAAAGTGCAGTGAAAAACATAATATCACTTCCTGAAGCAGGCATAAAGACATATGAAAACATGTTCTCCAGCCAGTCAGAGAATGTGGTTTTGGTAGCAGCGAGGAAGCTGCCTCTGTCACTCTGAGAAATGCACTTAAGTGAAAGCTGAATTTCAGCCCTGGCTCCCAGTGTAAGGGGAGGAATGATTTAGTAATTATTTCTCTTGCTCATTATAGTATCTCATGCCTGCAAAGCTTGCAGAATATTGACACTATCCTAAAATATCTCCATCGCTGGTAGAACATCACAAAACACCAGAGTGCAATGATGCATCACCACCTCCCCACACAGCAACATGACATGAACATCACTAAAGAACAAGACAGTGACTTTATCACTGAGTAATTTAATTGATGACTTGAGCTCTAAATAGCCACTTCCCTTCACCTCCTCAGCTGCATCCCTACTTCTAAAGATGTCATCCACACTGAAATAACACTTGCTGTTGTGCTACTGATTGATGCTTCATGGCAGCAAGTAACAGGAAAGAGCTCTAGTGGAAGTTCATTAACTTTAAGCTAATGCATTTCATGATAAACAACAAACTGAATTACTGGGGGAGGAAGAACAGCTTTGATTAACAAGTAAAACATCGGGAATGACCAAAAGCCAGATGGAGCAAAGGGAGAGAGGAAGACAGAGAAGCTAGAAGAATGAAAGATAATACCATCTCCGAGTACAGGACTGGCAACACAAAAAACCCAAGAGATGGTTCCCTAAGCGTTTATTAGACAAAGAAGGATCTCTGTTCCAATGGATGCCTAGGGTGTTAATTTATTTCATTCTTTTTCAGAAAAGAAAAATATATAGAGAAGCTGAGGGGAGAACTGGATATGAAACTATAGTCAGTTTATTTCACATACTGTGACTCACATGATCTTTGTTTGTTGCCAGACATTTAAAGATAACTTGAGTGATCAGGTTTCTGCTTAGACTGCAGAGAAGCTGTGAACCGACTGCACAGTTACACTGAACTCCATGGTTGTATTGGAGGCAGGTCTGAGGTTTCTCCAGAGTACACATCCTGATGGAGCTACTCTGCCTTTCCCACCCAGGCCCTACTTCAAAACTTCTTCCTCCACTCATGCCTTGGGCCCACTTTGTCCCTTTATGAGTAATATTGCCTACATCCTGTGCTCAAATGCTTGGTCAAAAGACTCCCGGGTGGTCCAGACAGAAACAAAACTTGTGTCCCTCTCCATATTTCTAGGCATCACCGCATACCAAGACCAAGGTCTCTTAAATCTCCTGGACTTGGGGAATGCAGGCAAATTCCCACAGTTGTGCAACTCAGAATTGCACAGGATTCTAAAATTCCTCTAAATTTCTTCATTCAGTCTCTAAACAGAGTAAGGATGTGGAACATGTCGGTACTTGAAGCTTAGAACTACCACTTGGTTAATTATACAGTTGATTATGTAGGACTCTGTTGGCTGACTTATACACAAAAGCTTGGGCATTCCAGTAAAAAAAAAAAAAAGTAAAATAAATAGAATACCTACTGCCACAACGTGGCAGGAGTTAGGAATGATGAGAAACAAGGTCCTCTGGCTTCATGTGTGGCATTTACAATATGGAAAACTCAATGCCACACATGAAGTACAGTAAAAGTAAGAGAAACAACAAAGTCGCTCTTGGTTTCCTTATTTAAACACTTCAACTACAGCTGGAAGCTCCCCTTCTGCAAAAGCAACTCAGTCAGCACAAGCCCTCTGAACTTTTTCACCCAACTTTCCTGGTAGAAAAAATACAGTACGCAGTAACTGAATTTCTGAAAGTATGTGCGTATATTTAGTGAGGTTGTTGAATTATGGAAACCAGAGCTACACCCGGCAGATACTGCTTAAAAAAAAAAAGCCTTTTGTGCATTTTGATTGGGATGAGTGCTAAAAATACTCCAATGCAGCTGTTTAATTTACTATAGCTCAAATGCTAGATTTATACTTTTAATTGCTACTATACAAAATTCTTTGATTGCATTTGATGAAATTAAGATTTTCTGTGTTTAATGATTAAATCTGGGGAAAAAACATAACCACATGTTAGTTAAAATGTAAATTATCTGTGTTGGAAAACCTAGGTAAATCTATTCAGATAGTTGTCACAGACATAGTTACACCTAGTGTAATAAACTTCTCAAAAAATTATCATTACAGTCTCCTAAGGGTCAAAAAATGTGTATCTTATTGGACAATTTAGAACCCACTGCAGTCACATAACTTTTGATCTTATTTCTGAGGATAAAATGCCTCCCCAAAACAGCAAATGTCACATTTTCAAAGACCTGAGACAGCCTGGTTTAGGCACAGGTAATTTTGTGGGTGTGCTTTTTAAACACTGGCCCTCAGGCATGCAAATACTGGGATTCACATGGACTAAACCTATACACTGGGAGTGTACAAATATCATGTGTATAAATAAGAGATGTTTACAGGCACACACAGAACTTAGTGGTTGAGGTGTTTTGCTATGCATACAGAGACACAGGGTTTGGGCTCTCCTGGTCCAGTGCCAAAAGCCACCCGCAACTGACCACATGTTCTTTTGTGTGTTGTACTTTTACCACCTCAAGGCAACGGCCTGCTTGGGAGAGAACGGAGTTTCTACGTTAGTACATCAGAGCCCTCACTGTATGATCACAGTTGAACTACTTTTTTCTTGTAATAGATTCATGCCACAGCCCTTCTCTCACTAAAATTTGGAGTGCTCCACAATGTTTAGTCTTACTGTAAAGCTGCCATAACAGTCGTGCACTTCATCTGATATAGTTCCTGTATCTGGCAGAGGTGACTGTTATGTCAACATCTGTGATAATGAGGCTGGTGGTCAGATTATCCCCTGGAAACTCAAGTCTATCACCCCAGACAGCATTACTCAAGCACAGAGCTCTGGCAACAGACTAACTATATACTGTTCTTTTAAATAAGAGCAAGCCATATAAAAGAGGAGGCTGAAGGGCTAAAGAAAAAATACAATGGGTGCTGCTGGAAGCATGTACCACAGGAACATTTGCTCTAACAATCTTTGTAAGAAATACAGCAAAGACTATGGAATGCTGGTATCTATTGCAGAATCTGAGTCTTCGTGTAACTGCACCACAAGTACTGGATTTTGCTGCTAAATAAAAATTGTGCTCCTACTTCCCAAGCTGTACAGGAACACTAGGAGTTTAACAGAAGCCTGTGCTCCTATGTATGCATGCAGTAGGTTGTACTTAATTCTGGCATGCCATTTTTTTCTTGCACTGTTACATTTTTACCTAGTAATTATATTACAAAGGCACGCAGGGAAAGGAGAAGCTCACAAAGCACACTCTCTTTCCATTTTCTTCTCCCCGCAGAAAATGCTAGGATTTGAGATGATCTATCTGACTGATTCTTACAGTACTAAATTCTACGTTCTTTTAGGAATCTATATTTTTGCACCATGAAATTTTACTTAACCAAAATATTTGAAGTCAGGCACAGTTGATTATGCCTCCTCAGCACTATAGTCTAGTGTACTGAATTCTAACCATACATACATACAGCATTCTGCAAAAGCTTTATAAAGTCATTTATTACAGTATCCCAAATGAAAAAAGGATGAAATCTCATCTTCATGTCAGTATGTCAGTTGTGCAGCTCCCATTAATTACAGTAAAAGTAGCATGTACATGTATGCATCCAGGTTTTTTTGCTGGTGTGGTGGGGCTTTTTTGGGGGGGGGGGAGGAGGAAGGTGGGGTGTTGGTTTTT
>VWZG01004589.1:488766-562266 GCA_013396735.1 Grallaria varia
AGGTGGGGTGTTGGTTTTTTTATTTATTTATTTTTGTTTTGTGGGGTTTTTTTGTATTTTGTTTTGGTTTTTTGGGTTCTGCTTTTTTTCAGGGGGAAAGGGTTGGAAGGTGGTTTGGATGGGCAACAAAGGAAAATATTTTGTATTAATGGGTTGCAGAAAGAATTGGACCAGTTTTCTAGCCCAAAGATCTGAAGGAGGTGCTGTCCTAAAGACTCGGAGCAAGACTGGGGTCAAAATAGAGACATGCAAACTTTGTCTCTGGCAAGGAGTGGATCATAGTGTGCCTGTGTGACATATTACTCAGGGTAGGAAGGGAATAAGTGTGGGACAAGAGGTCTTGTTTCTGCACAAATTCCCTGTGCAGCCACATGCCCATGCATGATCCATGCTGCAACACGTTCTTGTATACAACCCAGAACGTGGAAGAGGAGAAGCCTGATCTCCCATAACCCTGTAAGAGAGCTGCCCTAGATACATCCCACGGTGTACTATATGGACAGTGGGAGCACAGGTCAGGAAAAATGCTGCGCTCTATGGCTCAGCCCCTGCCCCGCATGCCTACAAACAGCCCAGATGTAGCCAGCATAGTTTCAGAGAAGTCTCACACTTTCTTTGCATTGCTTTCCCTGCTATGGAACATATAGGAAAATCTTGACATCTAATTTCTGAGTGTGTAGCCATGGCTGGAGTATGTGTAGGAAATCGCACCAGAAGTATTTCCTCTGTATGTTAATAGTAATGGCACCCGTATTAGGCAGACTAAACCCTCATGCTGATTTTTCTAAATTCTCTGGCACTGATGCATTTAGGTCCTTAAAGGCTCATAATGACTGAAGTCAGTCCACTCCAATCCTGCTAAATATATGGTTGCAAAAGTTAAATAAATGTCATTAGGAAAGCTGTGATCTTCCCTCAGTCATCTCAGGTATTTGCTAAATCTGCCTTTTTCCATGGTGTTTTCTGTGATCATTTTGATGCCTGCAGCTCCAACAGAAGTAGTAACAACAGGAGCACTTGTTTATACAAGCCAGGAAGAGCTGTCTACATCTGAATACTGTTCCCTTTTGATCTCTCACACACTTACAGTTTTACCTATTGAGTCCATTTTGTTAACCATGGCCACTTTTCCCATCATTTCCAGAAATCTCAATTCATCAACATTAAAACCAAATTTCTTCTGATAGACAGTCTTTTTTTGTGCTAAAGAATACAGAAAAAAATTTGTATTTCTAGTTTCTTGTTTCTAATTAAATAATTATAATTTTATTAATGTCTCAGCCTTGATTTAATGAAAATATTTTTTGATACAAAACCAAAATAATAATCTGGAGAGATCCTGTCCTGTTACACAGAAGTCTAAAAATAAGACAAATTTTAATGTGGATGCTATGGAACCTAGGAAGATAAGCGGCAATCTTTCTGTTTATTGATTTTTACCAGAAATACAGATTAAGAACTATTACTATGTTTTCTCCTAGGCTTCGCATTAAACATAGAAGCTTATTCAAATTATAGTGAGCTGCAAACCCCATCCACTCCGAGGCATGACTCATGTTTTTTTCCTTTGAACTCCCAGTCCAAGAGCAGCATGCGTGGTAGAAGGCATGGGTTCATTTGCCAGTGCATGACATTTTTCATGCTGTCACAACACATCGGTGCCAGCTAATCTGCCAGCCAAGAGTGGCACCCACCAGCTGTGAAGGGTGATCATCACCTCCATTCCCAGTTGGTGGGAAAATGCCATGTAGGGAAACATTTGGAGACACGAAGAAATTATGTTTCTAATAAGTTATTTGTAAAAGAGAAAACAAAAAACAAAACCTTATTACAACATTGTAAAATACAATACAGCAGTGACAAAGAGTCTTTCAGAAACAATGCATTAAACTATAAATATTCATAACATATGGAAATTTAAATATAAGTATTTAAATATAAGTATTTAAATAGTCCTATGCAAGCTCTGGCACAGAAATACTGCAAAGTCTACATAACAAAAGCAAAAGGCTATGAAAGATCCTATACAACATCAATTCCTCCTCCCTATCCCTCTCTCAAATACTGAAGTTGCCAGGGTTGCACAGATGTTTTGAGATCATAACATAGGGTCAGAGGATAACTGGTAAGGTCAGCTGGAAAAGAGGGAATGTAAACACTTGTTTTGAACCTTCATGAATGGGACCCTCAGAATAGGAATGTCAGGCTGGAAGATAAATGAGATAATCTGACTCCACTGCTTTCCTATACTGTACTGCTGGCTTGGGGTTGTCAGTGTCTTCTGCGCAGCTCAAAGTTGTTTTACCTTCTGATTTTGTGAGTGCCACTCCAGAAAAGGCAATGGTAAAGGGATAGAAATTCTAACCTGGTAAGAATAATTTTACATTAAGAAATAATAAAAAGAAAAGATACTCTGGAGGTTTTAAGCAGACCAAGGATTTTTCTTCTGTTCCATCATAAGAGAGCAGCACACTCTACTGGTTGTTTCCTTGCAGTTTTCTAGATGAAGCTCTACGCACTACTGTAAATCAGTATCTTTTACTGTTCCACTGATACAATGACAGACAATATAGCGTAGCTGGAAAGAAGCCCCAAAGGACATGGATGGCAAGTCCTGCTTCTGCCACCAGCTCATGTTACTCAAGGCAAATGACTAGGCTTGCAGCTTTGCAGTTTCCATGTTAAAAGAGCAAGGAAAATGAAACTAACCACTGCAAAGCACACTGACACTCACAGTTTAAAGGCACAGACAGAGAGTATTAGTACTGTTATTCCTGTATTAACAATAAAAATACAACGGTAGAGGTTTACATTTTGTCTTTCATACCAGCTCAGTCGTTCAAGATTCTTAGACACTGTAGCACAGCACAGTCTCAGGAGAATGCATGTCTGTGTACTTATCAAGATGTTTGTGGTTAGACTTTTTCTGTTCTTTTGTTTTGTGCCTCTGTTCAAATACATGATTTTGCATGGAAAGTCTATAACTGATGAAACTGAAGACTGCTATTTTGCTGATTTTGCATGGAGTACATTACAAAGACATGTCACTTACCCTCACAAAAAGTCTGTCTCAAAGGCATAGGCACTACATGCCAAGTTGTGTGTCAGACCACAAGAAACAGTTAAACTGGTGCTCCAGTGTTGTGTGAGGTTTCTGCTGTTAGCACCCGGTACACAGAATCCAGTTTCATGTAACTGATTGGTTTAACATGTTATTCCTTTCAAAATATACCGATTCAGTACATTCCGAAAATGTTACAGTTAAAAAAACCCAGCCTGCATACTTAAACACCCCTGAATAGCATATACAGAGACTAAGTCTTCTTTCAGGTTAAAATAAATTAACTTACTTAAAAAAAAACCCCAAAATTAAAAAAACTCAGCTCCTAGAGCAAAAATATTCATTTCACAAAAACCTATCAGTAGTCATTAGTGTACTGCAATAGTTTGAAACAAATCTGTAAATTTTAATTTATGCAACTATTTGTAGTATTTCACTACTACAAACATCTTTGTTTCCTTATGACAGCTCTACACTAACTTCTTTATGATTCAAAAGAACGTATCTTCATTCCCCAACTACAGCTTTGCATCCGTATGGACTACTTAGAACGCTACTAAAAGAAACTTCCTAACTAGAGGCATAGAATTAAGACAGAAGGAAAAAAAAAACAACAAAAAAACCCAAAAAACCCCCACAGATTCTACAAATAATTTTGTTCATATTTGCACAGCAAATTTTTTATGAATAACCTATTTCTTTACTTAACATGATTTTGTCTTTTTTTGATTGCAGATAAAGAAATATAACCAAACTCTTACAGTGTCTACAAAAGAAACAACATGATTGCAAGAGACTTCCAGCCTTTTATTCTACAGAGAATGAGACAATTCCCTGAGGGTCACTGAAAGTCAAACTGGCTCTTACGTGCAGCTGTAATTTTTCGTTTATATGAAAACAAATCAATACTGTCTCCACAAAACTCTGACTCTTTATAATAGCACTAAACTGAACTCCCCTTTATCAAATTCTCCAACAAATTTCGAGTTTATTTTTCTATGTTTACAAGAGATTACATCCAACCAATCGCACCTATGAATAGAGTATCCATCTCTTTTGTCTGAAAAACTGTACAAGAGCTTGTTTTGTGGAACTACTTCACTGTGTACAAAAGAATATATGATCATATACAGTATCACAGGAGAATAGGTAAGATAGTTTACAGAGAATGGCTTCTTTGGGCAACTGGCACTTTTCACACACTTCTTTCAGTCTCACAGCTAAGGAGGGATGAAATTTAACCCTGTAAGAGAAGCTAAATCCTTCTGGTATTATAATTCAACCAGTCAGACTTCAATTCCTTCATCCTTAGGGCTTGTTTCTAAACCTTTTGAAGTCAATAGAAAGACTTCCCCTGACTGCAGTAACTTTGGCTCAGATCCTAAACCATGCTTCTATACCTTTCACTCACCCCTATGCCTTCCCGCCTTCCCAGACCTTGGAATCAGTGTGCATGTTTCATGGCTTAGAGGAGCCTCAGGGCTGCTCTAAATTATTTTAGCTAATATTATCTCCCAAAGAACAAACTGGGTGGGTTACAGAAACAATCTATTGTACCTTCTCCTCTGGTGTATCTCCATAATGGCCTCAGAAGAATGGTTGGCTTGAGACAGCTAAGATTTTTAGTGTGCCAAAGGAATTCATATCCAGAAACTAATTCATCTGTTTTTATTTTACTGGCAGAAAATAATGCCAGGTTCTGGCTGGAAACAACGACAATTCATCTCAGAAAACAACTTTCTTCCAGCCCTGCATTCCTTCCCAGCAAAGGGGACCTACTCAGAGCTGGGCTGTTGGAGCACTTCACTACAGAGGGGCGGACAGCGTAAGACTCTCCACATCCTGATAGCACCAATTAACAGAACAGACACAATAGTAAGGGTCTGATGCACAAGGACTCTCCTTTTTTATGGTGATTACAATCACTCTAAATTTATAAAGGTAGAATTCACAGTTCCCATTACAAGTGCTTGAAGTGTCCCTAAGTCTGGCCAAGTCCTAACAGGATGCCATCCAAAACCCTGGGCTCTTCTCGGAGAGATGCTGCCTTTCCCTTTCTTCTTCTATAATCTACATCTCCATGGTACTCTAGCAGCCATGCATTATTCAGCAGAGCACTGATGACTGAGTAGTGTGAGTGGGCCCTTTTCCCCTTCATATTCTCATCAGAAAGAATGATATTTCATTGTTATCGGGCCCAAGGTAATGGTCAGATGGTATGGACTGTTGGCAGAGCCACTTGCCGGAAACAGCGCTCCCACTGTCAAGTACATGTGTCAAAGTCATTTGTCCATATAAGCATTTCCTGAAATTGCCTTTCATCTCACTGTTACTGAAATTAAGGTACATCCCAGAGGTCTGAACAAGCAATACAAAGGAGCTGACTGCAGAACTCCATAAAAATCTAGTTGGTTCTATTATGAATGATAGTCTAGTAACAGAAAAACCAGGATAAAATAGTACAGAAGGCTTATCAAGAATAGGGATAATGTGATAAGGATCAAATGTGTTCATTTATACATCTAAGGAAAAATTAACTTCATTAATTTAATGATGTCTTTTTCATATCCAGAAGAAGCGTGTAATTTTCTGGTAACTAAGAAGTGCAGAACAGTTGAAATGTTACTTTTGCATGTAGCTAGGTACTGCAGAGTATACGGTGTGCAAAAATATCACAGTCCAAAGCAGAATCAAAAGTATATCACACAGAAAATCAATCTACAAAGTTTTACAACTGCCAAAGCCACAGCCTTGGTTTTTTTTAGTAGTACCTGCTCACTAATTTCCAACTTTTCTTCTAAGTGCAATAATAATTTTTAATGGATCCATTTTATTTACTTACCTCCTTTAAGATAATCTGACAGTCTACCAACCTGTGTGCATGTTTTTCCATTGCAATTAATGGATTGTCTGAACCCCAGAAATATGAGAAGCTACATGCACTTTGCACTGTTTGTACCTTTTAGTGTTTCTTTACCAAATTTGTTCATATAAATTTTTGTGTAATCACTGAGCAAAATTCTGGAATATGCATGGTCATAAAATTCCTCTTTAGGACTTTAAAAAACATGCCAATGTAGAGAAGAAATCTAGTTATCACATCAGCTCATCATCAAACACACATATTCTTCTAAAACAGACTCTGAATTACATGTTAATAAATGTTTAAAATGCAAGAAGTTATTTCTATCTTATGACCTAGTATTTTTGAAAGCTTGATGAAACATAAGCACAGCAAAAGAGAAATGTTGCTACAACCTGCAATTGCATGAAATAGGGCTGCCTAGCTTTAGCTGCATCGCCTAAATGTGGAAGACAATTTTGACTACCAGAAATTGATTTCTAAGCATATAGTCAGCTGCATGGATATGTTCCTTCTCTATCCCAAAGCATCTTTCAAACAATTTGCCTGCTGCAGAGCCTGCCAGACAATGTATGATATGTGATTGTGGTGGTGTGCCAATGACCACCACTGTGTTTTCTACATTTGCTGCCTGCTGATACAGGGTGCATTTGCCCTTCCTGAATATAATTCGGTTTAAGCAAGCTATCTGGGCTCTTCGTGCGGTCAACAGGCCAAAAAAGGCATCTCCTGAAGGCAGCTCATCCCACCTTAGATTCTTATGTTGCAGCTCTCTGGACATGTCCCTGACTATAGAGGCAACTCCAGGAACTAACAGAAGCGAGGAGAGCTCCATAGCAAGGCAGGTAAGATGGATGCCGTGTTCAGGGCTCAGGCTGCAGCTGGGGTCTTAAAAAGGGCTGGCTCAAAGATTGATAAACACGGCACCCCTTAAAGTCTTTGTTGGGTGCTTCTGGTGAAATGTTACGAGAGTCCCTTCCCCTAACTAACCACGGGCCTGGTGAATACTGCCTGCTGGGCATCAGCATTCTTGCTGTCCTTACCAGTGGCGGTTTTTGTCTCTTGCTACTTTTATCTACATGGATTTGATACACTGGTGAATAAGAGAAAAGCTGACAATATTTGGAGAGCCAGCTTATGATAAGGACACATTTCAGTAGTGATGCATCTACAACACAAAGCTGCTAAGATGCAGCTCAAAATTGCTATTATACTCTACAAGAACAAGTGAATAGCCTGTACAACCAAACAGCAGCAAATTCAGACTTGAAAGGAGGAAATACTTTTTTCAAACAAGGGGTAATTGGACCTTGGAGCTCATTATGACAGGATGTTACTGGGGTTATGGTCTTACAAGAGCATAGGCATGTACTGAAACAGTAGTAATATCCAGGGTTGTAATAGTTAATACTAAAATGAAGAGTATGGGAACAAAAATGAAACCTTATGCTTCAGGATTTAAAGCAATCTCAATTTACTAAGAGAGATCTTTTCGGAGTGTGATGAAAAGAGAGAGGAATTATCCACCTCCGCCTGCTCTGAGCTGCTGAAACATTTCTCTGAAATACCTCATTCTGGGTGCTGTTGAAAATAAAAGTACTGTACTGGATGGATCTCAGACTTGATCCAGGCTGGCATTTATGTTTCTGAATATCTCCTGTATAGTGCATTGTTGATTGTATACTACAACAGGATCTTACTGTATGTAAGGTATCTTTCTTTAAACACAGAACATTCAGATGGATTAATTAACTATTTGTTTACTTGTTTACTTAAGTGTTTGAGATGTCTTTTCAAGCCACATATATATTCATTTCACAGAAAGTGCAATTAGACTTTGGAGCTCATAATCACATGATCTGCCTAGGGTATATGTATGTAAGAAAAGATTTTGTATTTTTAGCTGTCACTGAGGACCACGGAGATCACAGTTCAGTCAAGTTAGGTAAGGATATTCCTCTGGGAAAATGTAGGATGTGAACAATTCCCCCTGACAGTGGCAGAGACAGTACATACAAAATGAAGGTACACACAGCCCAAAAGAAAAGACTAAGGGCAACAAAGGAGGGTTGTACATACCCACAGAGGTTTCAGCCATTTAAAATAAGATGGGTTATTGTTAGTACGAGGTGAGAAATTTTCCCCTCGCCAATTAATAGAAGGCCTGGAATACAGAACATGCTGACATGTATTTTTCTGGGGAAATAACTGGAAATATTTTCTAACTGAAAAGGAGACAAGTGGATTTAAAACATATCATATTTTTAGACGACTAAGTTTCCTCTGTATGGAAGAGAAGGTATAAATATTGCATTTGAAAAATGTCATGTTGATAAAAAAGCTACAGTTTCACCAATATAAAATATGAATGTAAACAACATGTCTGTCAGACATGGCTATAACATATTGCTTAACACTGCTAACTTATAATATGCACCTATTATTGTTAGTTCTCTTAATGAAAGAAAGACACTGCATAAATTCTTGAACACATGTTTCACTTTTCCAGCTGCCTTGTGCTGTAGAACATCATGCTAACAAGAAGTGATGCTAACAAGAAGCTAAAACCAGTATAGCAAATGGGGCATTTAAATATATATAAACATACAGACATTCATATATAAATAGAAAGTGGCTATTTTGGGGAAATGAATGGATCCCTAGACAGACATATTTCAGTTTAATATTACCTATATTTTCCTACATGGTAACCATTACAGTCCTGCTTAATCAGAAAAAAAAAATAAATTGCATGTTCACTGCTAAAATGGAAAGTCAATATTCAGCTATCATGTCTTTTAGGTTCAATATGAAATTTTGCCTTTTGAGCATGGGGAGGAAAAAGAATATGACTTTTGGCACTTCTTCAGTCACTTCAAATCGAGACTTGACACCTATACGTGTTAGCAAAAGGTCTATGTGCTCATGCTCAGACCATTGCCATAGACGCTGCCAGCATGCAATGGCTGACAAAGTCAGAACCCCCAAATCTTTGTTTTAACATTATAAAAAAGCATATTTTAATACCATCTCCAAATATACTGTACTTGTCTGAAAAAGATTATTTTTGTTCTTTCCTGCACCAAAATCCATACTTTCTGCTGTGATTTTTCAGTCGCGACTCAACTACAAAGCATTGACATTATTATTTACTGAGACTTGCAGCTCAATGTTGCAGCAGGGTGGCATACCTCTATTTAACTACCACATCATAAAAATGGTATTCTGTTTGCACTGTGCACTAAATACTGACTGCACGGTCATATTCAAGCATTAAGCTACACTATCTCTTCTGAAAAAGAAAGAAAAAAACTAAAAAGAAACCAAGGGAACTACATAAAACAGGTTGAGATGTTAAATACTTGATGATGATTACTAAGAGGTCTGTAGTCGTGAATATCTGATTAAACAGAGAGCAAAAAATGACCCTTTGAACTTATAACCTACTGGGGGTGGTTTCTACTGCCATAACACCCCGTTTAAACCCTATGGCTACAGTACATCTGTGGTTCACTGGCTATAATTACAGCTTTAATACTGTAACTGTAGCAAACAAGTCCCGTGGTGTATTAGACTAAACACACGAGGCATTTTGTCCTCTTGACTACAGTCTGTTTAATGGCATTTTAGGCTCCAGCACATGAGTCTGCTCTTGGCCATGCACTCCCAGGCAGTTAAAGTTGGCCTGAACTAGTTCCAGAGGAACACTGATCCAGCCCAACTGGGCATTGGGCAATTACTTGAGAATATCATTTCGGGTTGAAACTGATATTTATCTAGTGATTGAAATCAGTTGGGAACTCAGTTACTGTTGTGTCAGCATTATGTCTTTCCTGGAGCCTTCGGCACTGTTGGTTTGGCTTCTTCCTACACTGGGCATTTACAGCTGGGCTGACGTGGCAGCTGAAGAAGCAGCACACTGAGTGTATTTGTGTTTTTTATTATACTTCACTCTTTATCCTGGCCTCTCTCCTGAAAAAAAAAGAAACACAACCCACAACAAGAGAACTGAACTCACTTGGACTATTCCTTCCCCTCCTTTTCAGAAGTCTGCTCACGCTTCCCTCTTGCCGTGCGTTGCAAGCAGGAGTCCAGCCTAGAGGCAGGGATGCACTTTGAGCCTCTTTCGTTGGACATGTTGCAATGTGCAACCTCATTTCTCTAGCTTCCCAAAGAGAAATTGGTGTCTACTTAGGGTTAGCAACCTGTTGAAACTCTTTAAAAATGATGTTTCCCTCTTCCTTGACCAGCTGCCCAGGCTTTATTTCTGCTGTTAAGGACTGGCTAGCAGAGCTCCTGCTGCCATGTCTCCTGACCTATGTACATAGAGCTCTGTAATCCTCCTTTTACAGAGAGGTTTCGTCTATCCAGCCCTGCCCAGAAAACCAACCTTGAATACTTTGAGTCTTCCTTAAATTCTGCACTAAAATGAGTCATTAGCAGTCATACCCTTGTCCTGACCCTCAGAGTAGGAGTCAGGGTTTTTTTCCAAGTAGGATTTCACTTGTGTTTTCCTTCAGTAAATTACCAATTTCCCAGTTTTCCAACTATATTGCTTGGTCGGTGAAACCTCATGATCCTGTCAATACTCCTGCCTCCCACAGTCGGATATTTCTCTTACTGATGTTTTATCTTTATTTTTTGCATCTTCTTTCAAACTTATTGTTCAGTATTTCCTCCTACATACCAAGTTTATCTAAATGCAGAGTGACTTGGAATACAGAGACCTGACATTTTGTCTGTGAGGTGGCATAGGCATCAGTCTTTAAAGCCAGGCCATTCTTTTTCTTCCCCACTGTCCATGCTTGAACATCTGTTCCCCTGTAACCTGCTCTCTTCCACAGCTCCTCCTTTGTAAGTGCCCTCTCCCATCACCATGAAACACCTGCATCCCCCTTCCCACTTCTTCAGCTGGAAAGTCCAGGGACATTATTCTATTCCTGCAGGCACTGCAGAGACTTGAAGCAGGCATGCTGTTTAATTGCCTCTGTGTAAAGTAAAAAGTCCAAATTCCTGACCACAGAGAAAACATACCGAATATAAGACAAGTATATTCTTAGGGCAACTATTTGAAAAAAAAAAAAAATCTTGTTTGTCCAGGTTTTGTTTGTTTGTTCTGTTGTTGTTTCTTTGTTTTTATGTAGAATGAATGGTAGACTTGATAAATATGCAACAGTACCTTATACCACCAGCTAGGGTCTAGTGGGAGCGGTTTCCACTGGGTGAAAGTAGAGTGAAAATCACACATGGACATTTATGATCTCATACCACAACAACCAGACAAAGCAGTCACAGTCATTTCCTTAAAATATAGAAGTGTACTCGGCACTCAGTTTGGTCAAGGAAAGGAGAATGCACATGGATATTTAGGCTCCCACTATAGTCTCAACATAATGTAGGTTAGAACTTTAATAATAATAGTTCACAGGGTTGTAAACACCTTTCAACCCAGGTTATCAAAACATTTTATAAAGGCAGTTAAGTAAGTATCATTATATCTCTTCTACTCTGAGACGACCATGCCTTTATCAGTTATAACTGAGAACAATCCAATACTTATACATTATACAGCTTCCCAAAATAACATGCAATTCTCTAAGCAACTCTAACGGGAAAACGAAGTTACAAATGGGGCAGCTGAATGATTCATCCAACAGTGAACTTAACAGCTTATTCTCCTAATGGGGAGAGTTACCACTTCATTGCGCTCATGCTGCAAATAATGACAACTTGAATCTACGCAGAATCTTTCACCCTGGATGATCACAAAGTGCTGGATAAACCCTGCAGTAACAGCTAAGGACTGCATGTGGCAGCACAACGCAGCCACCTCTGGGAAGGAGTGCAGATAGCATACTGAAGCAGAAAACTAAAGAAAAATCCCATACAAACATTAGCTTTTTAAAAGGAAATATGAAAAAAAGCATAAATTTTCCTCAGTGTAGAAATATAGCAGAGCTTTTTTTGGTAGGCAACATGAAAGTTACAGTGAGACAATCATGTGAAGAACTCTGCGGGATTTCTTAAATAAACACAAAAGCCAGTGCCTCAACAGGTGGCCAAGTTTGATATTCAAATCATTAACATTTTACATGTGGAGTTTTCATTAGGACAAGATTACCACATGATGGACAATCTGTATATATTTGCAGATGTGGCATGCAGGAAAGTCAAACCTGGGCAAGCTGAATAATTCACAGCAATCTCTCTGCCCGAGAATAGCTGAAGGCAATGTCCAATCAAAGTACTGTCAGTGCAGTGCTCGGCGAATAAATGAGTTGCTTTGACAGGAAATTCCAACAGCAATTTTAATTCTGATCAGGCTTCAGGAAGTGGAAAGAATAAAAACACATCAATTATAGTGACAGGAAGTTTTAAATCACATGGCAAGCAGCTGCTGCCAAAGGACACGTCTGCCAGCTTTGTTAAGAAGTATGGTATTTTGGTGCAACCAAAATTTTACACCAAAGTTTTACAGGCTGACATCAGTCTCTAATTGTACGTTATCCCACTACAAGGGTAAAGAAAATGACAGAGTGCAGGCAGCACACCGTCATTACAACGAATCAGAGAGACCACGGGGTTTTTTTTTTTAAATCCTGACCCAAAAGGAGTATATTTATAACAACTCCAGAACACACCACCAACTAACAATATGAAGCACATGCACATCTACCTCAATCAAGCAGGAGATCCCAGCAGCAAGGCAAAGAGACCATCCTTTCCTGAGTCAGCCTCAGGCTGCAGAAAAATCAGCACTTTAATCATTTTACATGCACTGCCTTTTTTCATTAATCCATGTTGTAAATGGTGACCACTGTGATGAATCAGTGGTGCACTATGAACAAGCCTGAAGAGAAGATGGATACCATGTTCTTACTGTGTGGTGCAGCTCAAAGTCTACCAAACAGTGGTAGGGCTTGGTGCTTTTCCATGTTCCCTGTGATGTACCATGTCTAATGCCAACAAATTCTAGCCTAGATTTCTTATCACAGAATCACAGAATAGTGAGGGTTAGAAGAGATCTCTGGAGATCATCTAGTCCAAATACTCTGACAAGGCAGGGGCACATAGAGTAGATTGCACAGGAATGCATCCAGGCAGAACCTGATTAAGCTGGCCTGGGAATGGGATGGTGGGGCTGCGGTGGGCAAGGGGCAGACATCTCAGGCTACATTGCTGATTTGCCTCTGTGGCATTATAGTTCAAATGGCTATCACTTCAGAGAAAATCTTTCAAATGGATGAAAGTTGTTCTGGCCTTGCTTTCAGGTACACTGAAGCTGTCTTGTACAAGACTGCGACTGAAAAAGGGCATTAAAGCTAAAGCAAATGTGATTTATAGTCTGGCACAATGCTGTAAAGCAGACCAGCTATACAGGGGATTTAGAATAATATCTTGATCTCAGTTTTGTCAATGGAGATTTTGTAATTGGCTTCAGCAAGTACTTCTGTGCTAGAGTCCAAGAAGGGAATTGTTATCACTGGCTACATGTCACACACCTACAGGAGGCTAATAGGATGTGGCAAGTGCCCTTCAGTGTAAAGTAACCAAAGAAGTGTGTTGACCTGCCAAACATTGATTGACTCATATCCTGCATAGATAACTGATTTAGACCCCTCCACAGCTGAATTACATCCTCTGCTTTGCAGCTCTCTGGCCTGAATAACTCTCGCTGTGCCTTCACTGAAATGACCAAGAGGGTCAACAGGCTTAGAGCTGAAGACTGTGTTTTTCAGAGTGGGCAAATTGAGGACGGAAAAATTTGCCCTCAAAAAAGGAAGAGTTCATGAGTTTTGCTAATCACATGGTAGCATAATAGTTTCTACAGTACTTTCTAAACTGCAAAAAGAAATAGTCAAAAGTGACAGAAATGGTTATGCAGATTTTAGCAAAGGTCACAAAAAAGTGTGACATTTTGACAATACTGGCAAGCTTTGGATGAAGTTTCGCTTTACAAAGTGAATATATTTCAGTAAAAAGACTACTGGAGGAGAGACTTAAACTAACTCTACATAAAACTTTTCATTATGTCTTTGGAGACAGTGTGAATATTGGATTCCAAAACAAAGAAAAAAAACCTGTGAAGATAAGACATGATACATCTTTTTATTTCAACTTCTACTTAAATAGTAAATGAAGCTAAAACATGAAAGTGCTCACAGTTTTCTGCATAATTATCCACATTCACATCTCTCCTCAGGAGAGGTTCTGTGGGCTTTGATCAAGGGATTTTCAAGCATATAAGGGAGATACAGAAGCCAAATCTCATATTTCTTCTGAAGAAAATATGGTATAATTTCCTTACACTTTTAGAGGCGTTCCACATATGGACAATCTGGCCTGAAGCCAGAGACAAATTAAAAAATACAGGTAGACTTATTATATGTCCATTATTTTTGTATGTCTGTTTCTATTATTTTTTATCTATATAAGATTTGCTTTATATTCTGGTAGAATCAGTGTTTCTAATCCAAGAACACTTAAAGGATATCTATAGTGTATCTTACTAATTGTCCACATTCTTCATGAAAATTATCCTATTTCACCCTGAAATGACATCAGTCTATGTACACACAGATATATATCTTTCCCAATGACCACTCAATCTTTCAATTGCAAATAATGAAATAATGCACCAAAAATCACTTAACTCTCATCACATGCTGCTGCCCTGCACAATATATATTGCAATGACAGTAAGCTTAGAAGAGTGTGAGAAACTCCTCTTTAAAGAGAAGGACTGAGTTCTAAGACACTTTTAAAGTTAACAAAGAAAATTAAATGGATGTTTCAGGATGAAAGGAAATGGTCTCAAGATGTGCCATGGGACATTTACATTAGATCTTACCATAAATTTCTTAATGGAAATGGTAGTAAAGCATTGGAACAGGCTGTCCAGGGATGTGGTGGAGTCACCATCCCTGGAAGTGTTCAAAAAGTATGTGGATATGGCACTTGAGGACATGGTTCATGGTGAACATGGTGGTGTTGCTGGGTTGATGGTCAAACAATGATCTTAAGAGATTTTTTCCAACCTTAACAATTCCGCGATTCTATGATTTGTATATACAGATAGTACCTCCTAATGTCCACTCTGTCTCTAAATCACTTCGTGTTTCAGTAAGTCCCTAAAATGGGCAAAAGAATAAGCAGTACAAATTTGCTGGTCCTGTTCCCCAGTATTGTCCTGCCAATAGTTATGAATGTGTGTGCACATTCAACAATGTGCACATAATTCAACAATGGCCCAAATCATCCAGAACTTACCCGCCTTAGGTCATCTAGAAGTGTACCTTGAAGGACAAGTGTCCTATGGCACATTCATGGATGTGTACCTTGGCTACCTTGACTACCCATCACATTCTTAGCAGCACCCTTGTATATAATGCCTTTGTTCTGGCAGACAGCATTGCACTGCATCCTTCAGCAAAACTGAGAGAGGTCCCCTTTTCCAAGCTAAATTTATTCTTCAATCCTCTGTGTTCCTATGGCAGTTTCATGTGCCAATAAAACCTGCTGCAAATAGATCCTCACACATCTTTCTTCCTTTGTTAACTAACCTCTTTGTGCAAAATACCTGCAACTATGGAAATAAATCTGGTTTCAGTCATTTTCCTTTTCCTGCTTGATTTCTTCTCTTTCTGTTTTTACAGGAAGACTACAACCAGCACCTGGACTTCTACACTTTCTTATGGCCCTGCCTTGCTGCTTCAAAGGACCCACTGGTTCTCTGTCAAGACTGTCAGTGTTTGCAGGCTGATGAAATACTAACAGTGCATCACGCGTGTACGCAGCTGAAACTTGATCCTTGTAGCCCCAAGCCTTCGTCCTTCTCAGGTTTCTTCTATTTTGTTCCCAACACTGATTGCCAAAAGTAACTCCAGGAACAAAGGGTACTAGTTAAACACAATGTTGCTTTAGAGCTGGAGACCAGAGGAACATAGATCAATGCCTTGAAGCTTGACCACTTGACAACATTAAGTAAAGGGGAAGTGGAGCACTGATTTACCAGGGGGTGAGTTGCAGAACTTTTGATGTCCTGACTGACACTGTGTAGTGAAGTGCATACCCCTACATTGCCCGATGAAATCATTACGTTATTACAGCTATGTGATCTTCCCCTCCTGTGGCTCTGCCTACCTCTGGAGAAACTTCCCACACCACGATGCATGGGGTGGCAGTTCTGAGACTGTCACCTTTACGTTCAGACTAAATTAAGGTTACTCTAGTTTACATTGTGCAGAATCAAGTCCACCAGCTGACAACAGACCCCCAGTGACAGAACACGACACTCAGCTGAGGACACATTTAATCCAAGGGCTCCTTCTGTTAACTAGCAGGAGACCTACCTTCTCTGAAGGGAACACTGCAGCTAAGCAGACCAAATTTCTCGCTTACTCTAATGAGTAAAACTTCAGTGAAGATTGCAGTCAGAGCATCTGGAATCAGGAGAAAGGTACAAGACGACTCTTTAATCTGTGGTCAGCTTTCTTCCCATGCAGGATGGTCAGCTCCTCACATCCTTTCCTTCTGCCACCTTCACAAGCATCCTGTTAATTTCTGAGGAAAATACAAACATGTCTTTGTGGTTTTCAGGACTTCATCCACTTCCTTTTAATTATTTCTTCATTCTTTACAGTCTATTATTCATCCACATTCTTGTTCTGTTCATTTTGATTTCTTGTTCATGACTAGCACCAGGAATTATTCTTTAGCTTTTGATGCTCCTGGATCTCTTCAGTTCTTTGTCATTCCACCAAGTGCCAAATGTAATATTTTTCAACATTTTCTCCAAAGACTTCTTCTGATTTAACTTATGACTGATCTTCTCCAGTATCATTTTGTTTCTTCATCAGTTGGGGTTTATTATTACTGTTATTATTATTGGCCAAACCTTGGAAAACTGTGTTAAAGATCACAGGTGGATTCAACAACTGAAATCCTTCCTCCCAAGAAAACAGTATCGTCTCCAGATAACCACTGATTATTGTTTTTCCAGCTTATAGTCCTGGAACGCCTTTTCTCTTAGTCACCTTTCAATGAGACCATGTAATATCTCTCTCCACCTCAATGAGTTGGACACTGATATAAAAGGGTGATGCTGGTACAGAGTGATTTTGTAACCAATTTCCTATCCAACTCCTCACAACTATTAGAACAAGAGAAATCATGAAGATGTCTTTCAACATTCATCTAAGTTTTCCAGTCTCTGCAAAACCACTGAAAGTTTGTAGCCTCCATTATAGAGACTTCTCCAGGGATCACCCTACTCCCCGTAGAGATGTGAGTTGTTCCTAAGTCCTATTCCTTTGGTCCAAGACATCTTGCTTCATTCCTTCCTTCCTGGAGGAACTTGTTCAAGATTCTTGCACAACTGAGATCTCAGCATCCAAAGAACCACAAAAATACAATTCAGTATTTCAGTTTGGCCACACCCAGATTCAAGATTTTGAAAAGCAAGTGCTTAAAACAAATGAAGAGCTTATTTCTTTTAGTAAGACCTTGTTTCTTGACAGAAGAAACACTGACTCAACACAGCTTGCAAGAAAGGAAGACAGGTCACTGCCCTTTTCAGAAACGCTGTGTGAGAGCCCCAAAAGAACAAGGGATTCAGAGGACTACAATTCCACTAACTCTAACCAGCCATGGGAATGATCCAGCTTGTTGCAGTGTCTCAGCATGTCTCATAAAATGCACTGAAATATTTGCTAACAGGGCTATCTGCATGTTATTGTTCATTTTTATTACAGCAGCACTAGGAGTGCCCATCAATATCAGGACCTTGTGCCTGGTGCAGATGTCAGTGTGTTAACCAAAGAACACATTATTCAACTTTCTACTCCCAATATAAGCAGTCAAATAACAAGACCCTTTCATGTCAATGTGCCATTTGTACAGACAAATGCTCAGCATCATGGGTCATATAAACTAGCCCACAAGGACTGTTTCTGGTGGGATAAAAAAGATTCTTATTTTAAGATTCATATCTATGCATTCATGCCTGTGCATTTAACCATATACATAATTCACTTAAGTTTAAGAGACCTTCTTTTAAATACTTCACCACTGTGTCATACCATGGAAACTACCTCAGGGCTACTAGGAAGGGGGTTCAAACATCCCTCATATAAAACACATCATTATGCATTAGAGGAAACTTCATTCAACAGGGAAGAATGGCACAGCAGCTGGAGGTGAATACCATAAACCACATAAAGTTTTAATTAAATTCATTAAAAATTCTTTGTCTCTCACTGTGTTTGGAGGCAGATAGAACCCTTTAACAATGGCCAGCACATAATCAGGTTTGTCAAAACTAATAATAATACAAAAGCATTTGCTTACCCTGGGACATTTTGAAAAAGTTTGAGTAACTGTATTATTTTACTATGGGACATTTATAAATCATTGCAAGATGTGGCTGGTCTTGGAGCAGAGTTGCTGTTTTTATTGTTCATTGGATTGATAAAAGGTGTTAATAATAAAACGCACATTTTTAGCAGTTGACAAAGTGAATACAGGAAAGAAACATACTTCCCCTTTAAAATATATCTGTAATAGATATATTTTGTAGGGCCTGTTGCAATAGAACAAGGGATAATGGCTTTAAACTAAAAGAGGGTAGATTCAGACTAGATACAAGGAAGTTTTCTTACAGCAAAGGAGGTGAAACCCTGGAACAGGTTTCCCAGAGAGGTGGTAGATGTCTCTTGCCTGGGAACATGCAAGGTCATGTTGCACAGGGTTCTAAGCACCCTGATCTAGTTGAAGATGTCCCTGCTCATTGCAGGGGGGTTGGATTTTTAAAGGTCCCCTCCAACCCAAACAATTCTATGATTCTATGTTATGTAAACCCATTTTTCATGGCCAGTATTTCTTTACTGCATGTCTTCTGTCTTCCATACTGATAAGTATGAAAAACAAATACATTTCCTGCACTTCAGAGCTTGCAGTCCATCAGCAAAGCACAATACAACAAATGAATATTACAGCACCAGATCCCCTCCTGTAAACACACACATGCCTGATGTCAGACAATCCAATATGCCAGGGGGCTAATCGTGAGCACAGAGCATGCATATATATTTGCAGGAGTAAATCTACTAACCTGGGTAAATGAGGATAGTTATGCGGTTGCCTAGCTCTTATTTAAACGACGTTGTTTTTAAAAGCTGGAAAACCTTGCAAAATACTTTTGTGTTTAATGAAATCCAAATAAAATGACTCTACAATGTACCGAAGGGCTTCACATGATGAGTCAGTGACAATGTCAGCTATTTAGACTCATGGCAAGCACTTAATTTTGGTCCCAGTCCAGGTTCCATTTTAGTCAGTGGGAGTCCTTTCCCTGATTGCAACATGAGCCTTTGTTACTAAATTATCTCAAGCTGATGAACTATGAAACAGAAAAGGTACTTTTACTAACAATTTCTAACCTAGATTTGTTAAGGATAATAATAAACTAGTTCTAACTAATTTAGTAATTATTTCTGAGAACATACTCACTACATAACTAATACATAGGGGTTGGGTATTCACTTTGCTTACTTCATTAAGACACTCCAATACAAAAAATATCAGAGGTCAAATGAGCAGTCCCACAATCTATGTGATATAGCTGAAAATGGGGAAAGAGCAGACAAAATTGTATAATCCCCATCCTGCACCTTAGCAAACAAAGTTGCTTTTTTCGTCCATTTCATAGCCCTGGTGCAATAATTTTTAGATTTAGATACACATCTACTTGATGCTCAGTACTCTTTGGGGCAAGGAATTTGATGGGCTTTACTGTAAGGCATATGCCTTGAGCAAAATGTGACAGAAACATGGATTTGAGGAACTATACAATACAAAATCTAGGTTGATGGATCAAAACAAATGTTAGCACATACACTGTAGTATTGAGTCTACACAATAAAGTACTCTGACTAGTATGAAAACTATTTAATTGAAATAAAAATAGAGCAAAGTATTTTTTTTCTCTATCCCATTGCCCTTATCAGCTGTGAAAGTGCTGGTCTCAGTTACAGATGCCTGCTTTTTCACTTTGCTTTCACACAGGCACAAGAAGCAACTTCAAAGGAGAACAGCTGAGATGAAGGAGCTGAAGAAAAGAAATAGAAATAACAATAGTCCCAGAACAGTTGTAGGGGCTAACTGAAAAACACTGCGTAACGCTCTTGTCCATAGTTCCATCGCAAAATGAGGGGAATTATCTATTATCAATAATTTAAAAATTAAGGTTATAATTGCCCTGTAGGCAATTGAGAAAGGCACAAATGGAAAGTAATTCTTCCAGTATTATGATAAATACAGTAGATAGGGTAAATTGTCTTCTGGAAGGGTCTGGAGAGGGCCATGCCAGGGCAGGTATCCCCACAACAGCCTGTGAAAGACCCTATGGTAAAGCATGTGGATATTTCCTGAAGGAACATGGTGGTTCATGTTGAACTCATGCTGGAGTAGGTTTGCCCTGAAGGACTTCAGCCCATGGGGAAAATCCACACTGGAGTACGGGGGAAGTGTGCATAGGCAGGATTGGCAGAGAGGAGCTGCTGTGAATCACTCACAAGCCCCCAGAGCCATCCCTCTGAGTCGCTTGCAGTGGAGGGGAGATAAAAGAGCTGGGAATGAAGGAATGAAGCTGAGCCTGGGAAAAAGGAAAAGGGAAAGGTATTTCAATTTTGTCTTTGTTTCTTATAATCCAAATCTATTTTAATTGGCAATAAACAATATTAATTTTCCCCAAGGTGAGTCTGTTTTACCCATAATGGTAAATGATAAGTGATCCCCCATAATTATTTGAACCCATTAACTTTATAGTCTAATTTTCTCCCTCATCCCGTTCAGTAAGGGGGAGTAAGAGAGTGGCTGGATGGGCAACCAAAATCAATCCATCATAATGTATATGTTCCCCAGCTTCCCTTTGTGAAGATAACAGATCAAAGCAATTTTGAGACTTCACTCTAGAACATTTGTTTGAGCCATGTTTTCAACCTGCACATTATCTGCTATGCAGTATCAGCACATAGAGAATTCTTCATGCAAAATCTTCAGTGCTTTCCGTGTTTCATAGCATTTAAGTGGATGTTTTGAGCATGTTGTTGCTGAGTAACTGGTGCCTAGGAGAGGGAGAGTGAACACCTGAGAGAGATGACAAGAAAGAAAATATGAAGCCATCATGATTAAAGGCTAAAATTTCGAAAATCCTCCATCTCTCCAGCTGGGGCAAGACCTTCAGAGAAGTTCAGCTCCAAACCAAGTAGTGAGATCTGAAAGAGTCCTCAAAACTCAGCAGCTGCTACTGAGATCAGAGAGGCTATTCATAAGCGCAGGGATCTGCTTGTGCCAATCATAGAGCAGTTGAACCCATCTTGAGCTCAAATGCAGCAAACTTTACAAGACAATTAGGGTGAGGGGAAAAAAAAAAAAGTATCCACAGCAACAACATGCAATTATAGGCTTTTAAGTGTGAAGCTTTGTGGCTCAAGAGCAATGCATTTTAGAAAAATAATGATTATGCTTTCACCTCCTGTGCAAGGCACCTACCACTGCCTTAAGCAGGGCATTAACTTGCAGGAAGAGCGA
This sequence comes from Grallaria varia, assembly GCA_013396735.1. Classification (NCBI taxonomy): domain Eukaryota; kingdom Metazoa; phylum Chordata; class Aves; order Passeriformes; family Formicariidae; genus Grallaria; species Grallaria varia. The sequence continues at coordinate 510,282 of VWZG01004589.1, forward strand.
GCACTGGCTTGGAGGTTTGTGGCTAGGACATACACCTGAATTAATTGTGGCTCAGAGTGAATTTATGCTAAGTTTATTCAAAATAAGATAGATGGGCAAGTGACAGAATCTGGTTGAAAAGTAACATTATTTGTGGAGACAGTCTATTATATTGCAGCAGAAAAGGATTCCATCTTCTATTAATAGTGCCCAGTGGGAATTCATGCTGAGACTTTTACTTTACTGACACATCCGTCTCATTAAGTTTCTTCATCCGGACCCTTTTTTAAATTTTCATAGTAACTCTTAGTGTGTGTGATCAAGCAAAAGGATTCTCTGGAAAGGATCCATCTACTACTGATTTTGAAGAAGGATTCTCAAGGATTACAGGTGATATTTACAGTTTGTCATTATAATAAATACAGCATGGCTTTAAATGACCTTGGAGCAGCTCTTGGGAGGGAGATGGGGGGCCGAGGCTGCCACTGGAGGGCTCTGCCCAGGTGCTTGCGTCCGACTGTGAGGACACACATCCTGAACAAAGAACCAGCTTGGGGTGCACCCTCATTCATCTTCATGCCAGGCAACAACGTGGGCTGTGGCAAACCCTCTTAACTCTACCCAGGCCAGCCACTTGGCTCCCTCTCCAGTTAGCCTGAGGGCAAGCAGCTGACACTCTATCCAAGGCAGGTGGCCTCGCCTATGGAAATAAGCCAATTTAAGGAGACTATAGAGGGGCACAATTGACCAGCTTCTTAAGCTGTGGCTCAGCTACAGAATTGAAGATAGAGAGGTGATGAACAGGAGAATTTTCAGCTGCATAATTTTTGACCCATTACATTAGCAGTGTCGGGTAAACAGAGGAGGGGATTTTGGCATGTGAATCTTTTCCCTTTCTTTGAGTCGTAACTGCCAAGGATCAAATTGAGAAGTGTGAAGTAACACAACAGTTTTCTGTACATTTTTTTAACACTACTAATGAAGGGCTTTCCACATTATGGGCTGTGTCTATTTCAGCCCTGATTTTGTATCTACTTAGAGGATTAGAAAGATTAAGTATTAATTAGACCATTGCGGATTTAGAACTGCTACTTCTGCAATGCACATTTTTCTTAATCTTGCCTTTAATTCTAGTGGAGATTGGTTCGTGTTATAAAGCCAGAATTTGCCAAAGGTTACTAGACCTGTAATAGAAGGAGCTGGGTTTTAGTCTTCTTGTATATACTGAATAGGCATCACCCATTAGGCTAAAGAAGGAATTATAGGGATGTTTTGTTTCTGAAGAAAACAAAAAGCCCTGTCTTCATTGTTCTGTTGGAAGCACTGGGGGTTTTTTGTTTTGGTTTTTGAAAATGTTTTACATCTTGAAAATATTTTACATTTTCAAGTCTGTAACTTCTAATTTGAGCATTGCAAATATGTATACACATTGCTAATGCAAAGTATATTCAAACTACTGAAATGATACTTCAAGTGAAAACAACAAATATGTGAAAATAGCAAATAGAGAAAAATTGGCCGCTGTCTTTTTGCTGACTGTTGACGGGGGAAATCATGGTGCTGTACATTAGTGGGATAGTTTCATTGTTCTCATCTTAAAACTCAGTGGTAACATAGTGATAGCCATATATTTGCAAATAAGTTTAGAATGATTTGGTTGCTTGAGGGGAACATTTAATAAATCAGCACAATACAGTAGTTGTTCATGTGTAAAACATGACCAGGATCTTTTCCAGAGAAGAAAGACTTGGAGGACAGTTTTGATTTTGAGCCAACAAAGAATTCAATTTGCATACAGGTGTTACAGGGCTTCTTTCTGAATTCATGGATCACTGCTAGTTTCAGATGTCAGGATACAAAGATGGGTCAAAGGCACTGTGAGATGGCTTACAGCTAGTTAAAGGAGTCTGAGGTCAAGGCTGCTGCTAACATCAGCTCTCTTGTTATCCACCGAGTGACACCAGATGTACCAGGATGGCATTCAATTACATTATTTTCCACTACAACTAAAGAAGCAAGTTGGTTTCTGCACAAGGAGACTGACTACAATACTTTTTGGTTTATTCTAGCATAGAGTTGCCTTCCATCTCTTGGGTGGAGGATGAGATCCACTTGCTTAAAAGCACAGAGCAAGCATCATTCATTAGGATCAAGCAGGGGCAAGGAGGGGTGGTAAAGTATGGTCCTTCTCCATGATATCTGCAGAGGCTTTGAAGCACGATTGTTTCTACGCACAGAATGGCAGTTGCACAACAATCCCCTCCAAGGCAGCCACAGCCCCAAAACTGGTTCCTCATTCCATTGAGAAGGCAATTAAGCTTTATGGTTTGTTCCTCGTTTCTGGGGCCTGAATGGTCTAAAGAAGGCATAGGTGCAGCTATGACAAGACTGTTGTTCTCACTCCAATCTTGTAAAGAATTATTAGATATGTTTTCTGGGGTTGCATTTAACGCAGAGTCACCTCATGCAAAAGAAACCAGAGTATGCAGAAGGCCAGGGTCACTTTGGAGCAGGAAATTACTGAGTGCTCCTGGTTTTAAGAAGAATATTGTGGAGGAGCTGCAAAGAGTCAAAAAGTATAATGAAATGATCGGGGACAAAGTCTGAGTTCTCTAAATTTCCCTAGACCTCCTACTGTGTGTGACCAGAGGGAATCTTCTGTTAAATCAGTTCTTAGTAGATAATACTCTGAGAATTACTGATGCTTAAAAAATTGTCAGATCTACCTGCTCGAAACAGTTGAGAATTAAGAGGGGTCTCTGCAGAAGACTATCTGAAAACCATCTTGAGTATAAAAAAAAGCCCTCCTTTATAAGTCTTTAGAGAGGACCTGGGAGAAGAAACAGAGAATGGAAGTAAATACTGCAACAATGTAAATATGCTGATAAACATGCTGTCCGGCCACCTTTTAGAAATGGAGTGGCACTGTCTTACAGAAGTCCTATTTTAGCCCATGTCCATTACATATTTTATGCAATTAGACATTTGATGTCCCCTTCTGCACTCAAACACCAAACTGTGTATGACCATAGTCTATGGCCTCTTTATTCATCCTCCAAGAAGAAACCCTTGCAAGTTTCAAACACATTTTTCTGCACAACAAAAAATAGAGAAACACATTTCTAAAGCCAAGTCCTTTTCCTAACTCTGTAACACATAAAATTATCATGAGCCAGCTGGTGAAGAAAGCCTTTAGCGATATACACCCAATGTCTGTAGCGGCTAGGAGTGGAACACAGATCCACCACACCTCATAGCTGTCCTGTTGTGGCTGTCCTGGAGAATCTGAATTTTAACAAACTGTACTTTACCAACTGTAGTTCAAAAAGGGATTGGCAAGAACAAGGGATTTCAACCGATTTCACTAGTGAATTAGTGCCCTGGATGTTTGTCATGATACATATAACTGATTTTTAAGCCCTTTTTTCTTTTTTTTTTTTTTTTGTTGTTTTGTTTTTGTTTACATTTCTAAATAATGTGGGTTTGCCTCCAATTTTATGCAATACCTTGGTCCCTTCTCACACTTCTTCCATCAGGACCTGCATTCATACAGCTTCTTAGTCATACAACTAAAGCATCTGCTTTTAAGTATGATTCTTGGCTCAAACAAAAGATCAGGCAAGAGTTTTTCCGCAAGTCACACCAGCATCCCTGCATCCCCCCGACAGCATCCCGGAGGCACTTAATCGCTTCACCACCAGAGGGCGCTGCCTGAATGCCTTTGACATATTTTAGCCTAAGTTTAAAAAATAAATAAATTAACACAATTTAAAAATTCCACCTTTGAAATCTTGTTATTTAGAAAAGGTGATTCAGTTGTGACAGGAATAAAAGGGAATTATTTAAATACTGCTGCACAGTGCAATGTGTCAAATCTTTGCTATGCTTCATTCTAGTCTCACCCAATATTGCATGATCTGTACATCAGTACAAATTAAGCTCTGCCGATTTAATCAAAAAAAGTAGTCTTGAATTAGGGTGTTTATGCCAGCTACTGAGATCCACAGTATGAATCTGATGGATTGTAGTTTGAGAAGAAAAGGCAAACTGGATTTTACAGCTAACTAAAACCAGCCAGTGATACATGATACTGCCACAGTATTTCTTACAAAATCAGTGTCCATTAGTACTAATACTAAGGATATGTTTCTTTAAAAACAGAACTTCTGCTTTAACACTGATTCATCTTTGTCTTCTCTTTTTAACAGTAATTTCTATTCCAGTTCTGCTGTTTTCCAACATAATTTTCTGTGTAGAACAGAAGATCTCTCTTTTCCCCCTATATCCATTGCCTTTCCATCAAACATATGCTCATGTGTTCCAACACATATGTTGCATGCATGTAAATGCACCAATGTGCATCTGTAATTTCCACTAAATGAGGGGTCCAAAGCTATTCTTGGGTCCAGACTTGTCCTCTTCAGACTGGAGCTGAACTTAAGATTCTCTGGGAGGAAAAATCCAAAGTAAGCTCTTTATCTTAAACCCCAGCTTCTGATCCATGAGCTCTAGCCGGATTGGGCATGGGAAAGCTCAAGTATGATCTTGCTTAGTTCTGGGACTGGCTTTTCTTAAGTACAGCATGCACTCAGAAAGCTAGAGCTGAGTTACAGTCAGGCACAGGACGGCACAAGAGGACTGGGGCAGAACTGGTTGTGCTACAAGTCTTCTGCACAGATCTCCACACTGATTAAACTCCATCTCAGACCTCAATAATCAAAGTATTAATTGTTTTATCCATGGAGTTTATAATAGAAATTCCAGAGGCCTGACTTGCTTTCATAGCATTCAGGCTTGTCAGTCCTAGTCACAGATCAACCAATTACCAAAACTCAAAGTAGGACACAGCCCTCACAAGATGTCAATAATCATATGCATTTTTAGTCATATGCATTTTACTCAATAATGAAAAACCTACATTAATATATCTACATGAAGTGCTTTGTTATCAAGTTACTCAGTGAAGAATAGTCAGTGGGATCAGGAGCACCTAGAGAGTTTTGATTCACCCTACAGCAGGTACTTACATTTGGTATCACACAAAGGTACCTAAATTCACACATCTTGGTCTCATGAGCCTGACTGTGAGCAGAATTCCTCTCCCCTCCTTCAGTGCTTTAAGAAAGGATAACTTTCAAGAACCTTAGTTCAGAGAATTACACTGTCAGAGACATGCTGAACCCAACCCAGCCTCTGCAGTTCCACCTCCATTTTTCCACTTCATTCCAGTCTACTTCCAGATGGAGTAAAGAGCTTATTTTTTCTCTTTCAAAATATCCTGTGTTTGAATATGGCAGATAAACAAATGGATCACAGGACTCAGTTGTGTCCTTTGACAAAACTGGGCTACATGTGTGATGCAGGACGAGGTTATCTTGCTCAGGAGGTGAGTATGATATATCATTTGTTTTCCCCACATGAACAATCATCTGTGGAAGATGATAAACAGACAAAGCACGCAGGACCTCCATTGTTCTAGCAAGACAGATCTCCTTCTCTATTTTATCAGCAATGCATTTCTGACCAACCTGCAGTGACAGTCCGGTAAGCCAGAAGGTGAGAACATCTCATTTTATTGATGAGAGAGTTTCTACCTTACAAAAGAGAAATAGCAATACTTCTGACACTGGCCATCAAAGCCAGAGAGCTCACAGACCTTCACCTTCTTGCTGCCCCCTAGTTTGTGAGTGGAGCCGGATCAGACCATTATCTCCCTTCCCTGTGCAGGGACAGCATGATGTTTTCCTCACTGATATTTTACCTCTTGCCCATTAAACAGCAGAACAGTAAGCTGGAGCTTACTTCAAGTGGGCATCTAGAAGAGCTTGACGGGGCAGGCTGTTTTCCTGTCTGAAAAGGTGGTTTTCAGGCAGACATACAGACCTCCTTCCACTGCTCTGTGCCAGTGAGGGATTCGTCCTGGGCAGAGGCCAGGCCATGGCTTTTCAGCTGCTGCTTTCTTCTAGGTGTGCCTTCAGCTAACAGCAGGTCTGCAGTGCTTTGGAGGGTCCAGCCACTGAAGGCTACATGGGCCTGCCACTCTGGGATGATGTGAGAGTCCCTGCACAGTGAAAGAATGTGTCCCAGACCTCTAAGAAAACATTTGGTATAGTATAGGTCTTAATCAATTCCAGAATGGAAAAAGAAGCACAAGTGAAATGTCTCTGAATGCCTACAAATACCGAAATTCAAGTTCAATAATAGAAGGAAGAGGGGAAAGGTAATGAGCAAGCTTTTTCTCAGGCTCCAGAGCCAAGATCTGTGTGTTTTTGAAGTCATCCTGCAAGGAAGAAAAGGCTGAAGCTTACTGTGACCTAAATAAAGCAAAAGAATTAGGTACTTGTGATCAAAGGGTTGAATGATGCATATACACATCTCCCTAAATAATAGAGTTGTTGGGGGAAATGACATGTCATTATTCCTCTGAAATAAAGCAAATTACCTGTTCTGAAAAGAGGAATTAATCTGTTTTTATACAGTGAATAATAATGCTACATTATTTCTTCTAAAATTAGCAGCTGACAAGCTGAGACTTCAATGCACATAGCATCTGGCTCTCTGGCACCACACGTACTTACCTGACTGAACCAGTTTTATAAGGTTTAGTGGGCAATAGCCATTACCACAAAGGCCTACATCCACTGAGCTCCAGAACAGCAGTAAGTTTAAAGTACCTCAGAACTGCTTTCTTTCTCTCTACAGAAGCAATATGTAGGAAACCTGATACCGACATTTCAAAAGGCTGAAGAACTTTGAATGGACTCTCAAAGTCCTCTTTTCTCCTGTCTTTCCAACCAGCGGTACCCTTTATTAGTTGTCTACCAAACAAGAAGCAAGCATGTGACAATCTCATCCGAAAATTCTGCATTTTGACATTTCCAGTATTCAAGGCAGGCAGCAAAAGAGTGAATTCTGAAAGCTGAAGTCAGACTCATCCAAGTAAATAAGAAGTTTCTTGTTTTCTATTCTCAAACTATCAGGCTTCAGATGCTGAATAACTGAGCCCATAACCATAGTAATGGCCTAACAATCTATCATGAAAAGATAATGGCTATATTTTATCGCATGAATGCATGGAAACAGTGTAGAGACTTCTCAAAACTGCTCTCCTGAGGAATTCCCCTCTGTTTGCTGTTCCTGTATAGAGTAACCGTATGAAGGGCTCAACAGTCATAAAGGGGCTTGGGACACTGAAAACATGAGAATTCATTTCCTTCAGACTTGGGAGACCAAAATCACAGTGCTTATTTACTCCCTAGGGACTTTTCAATTAAATACCCTTTCGATGTAATAACAAAACTTTCCTGACTCTCTCTACTGATGCACAGCCATACTCACATCCAAGCTATGTGCAGAAAATTCCCTAGCATTAGATTTGAAAGGAAATGTAAGTTAAACCATCTCTCCATCACCCATCTTAGGGAAGAAACTGGGTGATATTTTCTCTGTGTTTAAATATGTAAAACTTACTATTGTTGATGCTTGGCTGTTGATTCCTTGGCTGTGATGACACAGAGAATATAAAAGATAACAAATCCAGTCACCAAACAACATATACTCATCTGACCTTTTACATCACAGTTTTGGTCTAGGCAGTTTAAAGTCCGTGACTTCTTATGTTTGCACTGTCATACAAATGAGGAATAAATGAGGTTTCTTTGTGCTGGCAGGACCAAGACTGCCCTCTCTGCTTGGCATCCTGACTGCCAGGCTCCACAGCATCACACTGTTGTTCAGATTTTTTTTCCTTGAAGGGTAGGAGATTTCCCTCTTGTCTAGCCAAGAAAAGGATTTTGTAATAGTTGAAGAGCTCCTTAGAAAAAAAAAGCACAAAGATCTTACTGGAAGAAGATGCTTCCTCAAGAGAGGTTGGCCTGTTCAGAAAGGCAGGTCAGCTAACGTGTTCTAGAGCTGGAGGTCTGAGGCAGGCAAACACATCAAAGCCATGTCTTAAACCCCCCATATCTATAGGTTATTGCATTGGATAAAGGCCATGTGTCAGGGAGCAAAGGCACTCTTTTCATCCAACCTAACAATGTCTCCACGATAACGTGCAGAGTTGAGCACCAATTGGTCTTAAACCAGGAAGGCAAGGACACAGGGGCAATCCCCATCTTCTAAAGGCTTCAGTAGCCAGCAGATGAACAAGGAGAGATGAGCTGCATTGAGCAGGGGATGCTTCTGAAACAGCCTCTCCCTATGAGCAGGAAAAGCTCTCTGGACATGCTGCTCAAGGAGCATCATCCAAGCAACAGGGTTGTCTATGTCTGAAAGACTGTTTCAGTCTACAGATGACCAGGGGTAAACATGTGGTCTAGGAAAGGAGAATGTGAGCATCTGGCTCAGCAGTTTCCATTTCTGGTTCCTAAGGCAGACCTGGTAATCCAGTTGCAGAAAAAACCAGCTGGCTATGTTTATCACTCTGTCTTTCCTGACAGTAACTTATATTTAGAGAGATTTACCACCAGCACCACCTTCTGAACATATTTGAGAATTTTTGTCTCTGTCTGGAGCCTGGTGAAATTTTACACTATCTTCTGCAGGAAAGCACCCAGTTGTTGAACTTTTCTTGATTGTTTCTTGTTAACCACAAAAATTACATTCAAGACTGTCTTCAGTTTTTCTTCTTCTACCTGCTTTGTAATAGCACATAGAATACATCAGGCTAAGGTACAGTTTTGCATCCAGTTCAAATGGTACCACTGATCTTCAATCAGCATTCTGCAGTACAACACTGGCATGTGTGAAGTCTAAGGAACAGAGCGATCAGCACTTGCCTACCTATTCCGTGTATTTACTTAACAATGGGAAAGCCAAACAGCTAACAAACAGCTCCAGGAGTACGGATGTCAGCACGATGTTACCTGAGGGAAAGTAGGACTGTCCATATGGTGAAGGGACTGGAGCACAAGTCCTATGAGGAGAAGCTGAGGGACCTGAGGTTGTTTAGTCTGGAGAAGAGGAGGTTTAGAGGTGACCTCATCACTCCCTATAACTTCCTGAAGGGAGGTTATAGCCAGGTGGGGGTTGGTCTCTTCTCCCAGGCAGTCAGCAATAGGACAAGGGGGCACGGGCTTAGCTCTGACAGGGGAAATTTAGGCTGGATATTAGAAAGAAATTCTTTACAGAGAGAGTGGTCAGGCATTGGAATGGTCTGCCCAGAGAGGTGGTGGATTCACCGTCCCTGGAGGTTTTTAAACTGAGATTGGACGTGGCACTGAGTGCCATGATCTAGTAAACTGACTGGAGTTGGACCAAGGGTTGGACTTGATGATCTTGGAGGTCTTTTTCAACCCAATTGATTCTATGATTCTATGATACCAAAGTATGCAAACCTCATTTTTCAGTACACGGAGCTAAGCTGCAAGTTCTCCTAAGCTTCACCTATGGCAAGGGAACATTGACCAAACAGCTGATGGCAACTTTCCAAGACTGCCTTTTTACAAAACATGGAATGAATAACTTCCTTGAGAAAGCAAGAAAAACTGAATAAAGCACTATTTTAATTATATTCATATTGATTTATTTGAAACTATGTTCTCATTAAACTGCTATCTAAGCACAACCCATTGTAAGTCAGAAGTAGTTTGGTTCCACCTGCATTTAAAGTCATTATTATAATTATTCTCACCAGTACAGTCACTAATCTCATAAACAATACATGGCTTGCAGAAAATACATGATAAGCAGCTATGTTATGATTTACTATTATTTTTATTACATTCTTTAACTCTCACTCAAACACTAATTTTCTATGAAAATTTTTTTTAAAAAAAAACAAACACCTTACCTTCAGATTGATGTGTGGCAAGAGGTGTCTGCGTCTCCTTGGAGTATGATACCACCTCCCGAGGTAAGAAATCAACCTGGGTAATCTTTGACACCCCTAGTTTGTGCAGTCTGCGTCTAAGGTGGAATACATGACATCAAAAGGTTAGTCATATTAAATGTAAATCAGCAGCAGGAACAAAAGTGTTTGCTTTTATGAACAGGATAAAAAAATACTTCAGTGTTTGTTAAGATGAAACACAATACAGTATGCATGAGAAGTGCCTAATTGCAGTGAAGAAAATTAGCCTGAGAACCATTTGCCATAATAAAGTATAGTTACTGAACCTCTAGATCATGCTGCTGAGAGGGACTGTAAATGGGAGAGAGAAATGACCTGCTTGTGCGCCTTTTAACATGCAACAAAATTCTCTTTCATACCATCATTACTACAGCATTCTGCCTGCTCAAAAGAGTTCATCCTTAGCCTGGGATACACAATAATGGAAAGGGCACAGCGGGTGTAAACCCTGCTGGATTAGGATTGTCAGGTGTTCATCTGAGAGCAGTAAGAGAGCTTTTATTTGGCAAGTTGGGTGATTTCCATAAAGAAGGAGATTCTCCCTTTCACAGGAGTCATTAGTAGCGGAATTGATGTAGGTTAATGATTAGTAGAGTCCTAATTCAAGGGCTGGAGGAGAGCTAAAACACAACTGGAACAGGGCAAGTATAGCCTTCTTTTTTGGCTACTTCCCTTACTTTAAATAACCATATGAAATAAATCAGTGAAGCCAACTAACTGTAAGTGGGTAAGGGAAAGAGAAGAGAGACAGCTGAACATGGCCATGAACTCTTTTAGTTGTACACAGTTCACTCAACAGTGGGGGGAAAGAAAAATCAGTTTATTTCCTGAATATTACTTTTCTGTCTGCAGGAAGTGAAGAATATACAAATGGTTATTTGCAAGTGTTTGGAAAAAAAAATCAGCTTTCAGCAGAGAAAAGAATGCAACCATAATAAACAAATCAACTAAATAAGTCCGGTTGCCTAAATCAGCAAGTGTGAGCATGCCTGTGCATTTTTGGGAAATAAATTCATAGACACAGTATTTCTCAACTGTCATGTTATTAGAGAAAACAATTTGGAAAAGCAGAAAATTTGTACACATTATCCATATCCTCTTCATTTTCCAGGTTGTCAGAAGAACAGAGGTCAAAAGTGTTTTGATCTAATTAAGATCTGAAAAAAAATGGAAGTCTCAAAAGGAAACTGTAATCATTGGATAACACTTCCTGAACTTTTCAGCTGGTTAATGCTACATCAGCTACATTTTTTCCTGATCTCTCTTACTGGCTGAGTTGTTAATAAGCAGAATACAATTAGATTTATCAGTACCAATCAGCTGCATGGCATAACAAACCGCTAGTGCAGGAACAGTTGTTACAGCTCTGAGTCTTTCCTCTCTTCAAAGATGAAAAATTAAGAAGTCTCCCTCCTTAAAACCACCTGTGACTTTGCCAATATAAATGAAAGCTATAATTGTCAGAAAATCTTACAGAAAAACGTCTACTTTGTTAGTGGGGACAGAAAAGCTTCTTCACCTAAGGAAAGTTTTAGTAGTTTTACATTTTTGTAGCTGCTTTAACTGAGGATCTGTGTGAATTCAACGTTTAATAAATATCTCACCTCAGCAGAATCTGACGTGCTTTTCCCTTCTTCAGCACCAGATGTGCAGCCTAACTGGGCCAGTTAGACTTTCCTATGTAACCACTCCCCTGCTGCCCCAGGCTACCCTTTCCATTTACTGAGATTCTTAAGCCTTCTGCATTGAAAGAGTCTCTTGACAGTGGTCTTGCTTAAATATAATCCCTAATTCATGATGTGTCTAATCTGGACCTAATTAGAACCTCACCTAATTCTAAAACAGTTTCACAGGAGGTCATTCCACATCTCCTCAGTTGCCTCAGGATGGTGAACACGGCACTAATGGAGAGATAGACTGAACAGCTAGGTGGGCTAACCTCTTTGTACACTGCTATCCAAGAAATGAGCTAAATCCCAGAGCACCATGCTGAGACAACGTGTGGAATTTTTCACCTAAAACATTTACATCACAATTCAGACATTGCTGGTACTGTGTGCAACCCATATCCTAATAATTACTGGTGAAGATAGGGAGGTCCTTCATCATCCGAAGGAAGGTGATCTCTTGATTAATTTTTGCCTCTGTAAAGCAACATATAATGGTTCTTGTGTAAGTAAAAATTGGCCTAGCCCGTAGTCCCTAACACTTAGAGACAACTGGTGCATCCTTTCAGTATCTGGACTCTACCAAATACGGATCATTCTAGTCTCTAGTTCTTTTTAGGGCAACACTAAACTGTCTATTGTTTTCCCATCCCCATTTTTCATCTGAGCTGCTAATAATTCTTATAAATTCACTAAATATTCATCTTAGAGAGCACATAAGCTTTGAAGGATTCCTTTCAAAACTGACAATGGGATGTCAGTAGAAGGACAGTAACTAAAGTCCATGCATTAAAAGTAACTCTTTTGTCTATAGGTACCAGAAGAAAGATGTATCTGCTAGAAGTGTTTTGCTACATGCATCATTTATTTGCTGACTGCAGGATTTCATTTGCATTGGGTTTTGAGGGTTTTTTAAACTAGTCTCATGACACTAGAGGAAAGTTTAACTCTGCCTTGACTTTAAGGACAGGTTCCTTTCAAGAGGGGGAAGACTTCCATCAAAGTGTATACCTGTGGATTTGCTCTTTGGCATGCTTCTTTTTTTTCTTTGCACTGACGGCTCATAAAAGATTGAAATCTTGAAGATATATACAGGGTTATCTTCTCATGAGTCAAATAAAGGAACTTGCCTTGCACAACTTTTTGAAGAACTTTGCTCCTAGGAGTGCTCATCTTTTAATCCAAACTTCTGGGAAAAAAAGCCACTGAGATTTCTAAAAGGTTTCTGTATACTAAAACAGCTCAAAACCCCTCTATTTTTCTGGTAAAGTCCAGGTAGAGTCATAGAAACTGGACCTATTTAAAGCCACACTCATGTGAAAACGATGAACAATCGTAGCAGTTCCAGATATGGAGAAATCCTGTTTGAAAAGCTCTCTTGATACTTTCGTTCTGATCTTTCCTGGTGAATAGCCCTAACATCCCTAACTGCATCTGGGAACACTGTCAATCAGCAGCTAAAGGGAAATTCTTGTTTTCCTTATAGAATGGTGCATGAACTAGTAAAAGTACAATAGACTTGTCTGGACAATCAGACAGGCAAGCCTGTAAGTTCATAGGCAGAGCAAATTTTTCAACACAGTGATTTAGTTTTGCCTCTGACTCAAGCTCTGAAGAACTGTAGGTACTGCTGCCTATGCTGTTAGAGGAATAGTTTATCCTAAAGATCTCCGCAGATAAGCATTTCTAAATTATTTAAATAAACTTTTTTTTTTTTTTCATGGGCTTGGGATAAAGAAGTTCCATCCCAAAGTAGAAAATATTGTTAGCTCTAGTACAATTTAAAAAAAAGCTTGAAAGGCCAGAACTCAACTGAGATGGCACTTACTCTTGGACTAGGAGCGTATTTAAGTGCACAACTATAAGCACATACACAACTCTTAATGAAAAAGGGGAAATTATCACTGCACGTGGAAAAGAGCATAACTATAGCAGACAGAAAGGAGGAAGAAAAGTACCTTGCAAATGATTCAGGGCAAACAGTCTGAATCAACAGGCACAAACAAGATCAGTGCAACGGTACATGCACACATGTGTCACAATAATAACATTTCATCTGTAATGAAAGTTATTTGTATTGTGTTTCAAGCAGCAGAAATAGTACCTTATATTTTCATTAGCTTATTTAAATAGTTGGTTTTTTAACACAAAGATGCCTTTGCTGAGGCTTCTTATTTATAGAACTAAAAAAAGGAAACAAACTATAGTCTTTTTGAGTCAACAAAGCAAATAAAAATCACACACAGAAGCAGCTCAACTAGGAAGCATTTTCAACAAAATTCTTGCAAAGAAATGATCAACTAATAACAAAAAGAACTGACATATACCCAAGTTCAGAGTCAGACTGGAGTTGCAGCACTGAGGGGTCTGTGTCCCATTGCAAGGTCCTAGGGTGGTAATCAGCCGTGCAGCACGAAGGGGAGGAAAAAAGAACACACAGAATTAACTGAAAGAATGAACAAAACCCCCTCTCAGTAGTTACATGCTCTTTGCAATACATTCAACTTTCAAGTGCAAGCAGCAGCGCCCATATGTCAAATAAGGTTTGTATGTCAAAATGTGTCAGAGCAGGCAACTTATTAAAATTAAATATTACTGGTAAACAAAGGGAAGAAGCTGGATTTCCTGTCAGATATTGGTTAATTAAACATGGTGTTGGGTTTTTTCCTTGTCCTGGAAGATTTCTGACTCTTTAACTCTGGTTGATGCAATCACAATAATCTGTAAAATCTGCAGGCACAATTTCTTTGTGTTTGTATGATAAAGTAGACTGAGCACTTGCTATGAACTCCACTGAAGAGTTTATCCCTTCACACACTCCTGACATGGACAGTCAGCCATCGTGTACAAATGTGCTCTGGGCATGAACATCATGTAGTGCATATGACAAAAAATGGCACCTTGAACATCAGCTCTGACGTACTCTAGGGGCATCTGGGACAAACAAAGACATTCTTCTTCTTTTCCTTCAGCTAAAATTCCTGGGGAAGAGGGGAATGATACATCTGGGAAAATCAGATCTATGACAGTCTCTTAATGGACTATTGTCATACGAGGTTATCACCAAACATACAAATGTTCCAGAGGTGTGGCCTGAAGTGAAGATGTTGCTCCTTGCATTGCAGTACAACTACCACCTCTAAAACACTTTGCAAACACTCACAGAGCTTTTCTGGAGTTCTGTGAAATACTTATAATCCCCCAATTTAGAAATGCAAAACTTGACATATCGAGGCCAATCTTTTCAAAGTGCCTGCTCACTCCCTCATTCTTAATTTATTTTTCCAGCCTCAGGAAGACACATTTTATATACAAGAAAACTGCCAGAATCCATGACAGAATCAGGAACACACATTTGGCTCCTGAGCACCTTTTCCTGTAGTATGAACACTGGATTATGCATTGCTCTCACTAGCAGAGGCTAAAGCAAAGGAAAGCGCTCCTTCACTAAAGCAAGCAAGTAATGCAGACATACTGGATAATGACAGTTGTCAAAATTAAAAGCGCCCCTCATTTCTTCTGAATATAAATTTTGAGGATACAGAGAACATCATATTACCAGGTTCAGCCAGTACCAGCCATATAAAGAACCATGCTCAATTTACACAAGCCTCTCTTGTGTAGCAACCTCTGCCAATGAAGCACTCATATAAACTAACAAGTTATTGAAATAGATTAGAAATAGATCTCTTAAAGCCAAATAATTATTCTACCTCCTGTACTCACCCATTCTATTACCAATGTTAACTCACTCTCTGGAGACACAGACAAGGGCATGTGTTACACTCTCTCAAGTCAGAGTGAAAGAGAGGCAATCTCAACACTGCATTCAAAAAGAATGAAAAACTGTAATGCAAAGCTCCTTTCTCACGCAGCATGAGGGCACTTATTTCCCTCAGCTTCTTAAGATCCATAGTGATGTCTATTGGGATAAAAGACTTTACATTGACAGAAAAGGACTTCCCCAAAATGAAACTGTAATACTAAAGGTTCAGAGACAAAATAAAACAACAATAAAGAACACATTTTTTCCTTGTAACTTGACTGCAGCAGAAGTGCAATGGAAAGTGGACGCAAGATCTGAATGCCTGATGCAAGGTAAAGGCATTAGTGACTAGTGCATTATAGGTACTTCATTAAAAATGCTATCTGTGTGAAAATTACTCTTGTAATGTCAGTAAGGTTGGTAGCATATATTAGGACATGGTATGTAAGTGCCAGTTTCTAATCTTGATGCCTAGGGGCTGCTTGTACATGCATATCCAGGTTTTCCAAACTCTTAAAAGAAAATACACATAACTCACTTCAGTTTCTTCTCCCCTTCGCTTTCAAACACACAAAATTTCCCAAAGGATAAAGGCTATTTCATCAGAAAAAAAATTAGCATTTGATTAAAACAAGAGCTTGAAACGGGTCTCTAAAGAGGTACAGTCCCTACATTACACCTTTAAGGATCCAGGCCACATCACAAGAAGGGGCACCTTTACCTGGTACCCAGATGAATGCCTGAACAAAACAAATAGAGAGATCTCCCACACTGAAGAAAGCACCCAAATCCCAAAAATATGAGAACAGTAATATCTATGCTTTGTGCCACCATTTGTTCCATGCAGACAGTAGAGACATGTTCTTCCCTTAAGTACTTCACTATCTGGATTCTGACATAAGAGCTTTCACCACTCTGGACACTTAGCAGCAATTCTCCTTGACTCCTGATTATACCTGTTTTCAACAGTTTTTGTGCATCTGCACAACAGTTCCTTGATTTGTGCTCCAAATGGTAACTGTTCTCTGCATCACTGTGTTACCACTGGCAAAGACTTGATAAATAGATAAGGAAGCAATCTGCTGAATTGTCCTCTCAAGCTTGGCTGGGCAATATTAACGCAGAAAATGAGGATGTAGGTAGCAGATCTTCAGGTTTCAAGTCTCTTATCCTGGGAGACAGAACACAAAGCGCTAACATTCACATAGTGGAAGCTAGAGAGCACAGGAAGTGACTCTGTGTTTCATGGAACAATATTAATTTGTTCTTTGCCTCCTCCTGGAACCTGAATAAAGTCTGCAGATCAAAATGAAAGTGAGTGAACAGTAAAGATGTAATCTGGACCTGCGATTCAGCCAGTTTCCATGGCAGTAACATAAAAAAAGAAATAAATAGATTCTTTGAGGATTAGCAACCCAAAGATAATGTTGAGTAGCCTCTGCAGTCATCCAGACTAGAAAATTAAAGCTAATCTGTTTGTGATGAGCAGACATAGCATATGACATTCCTTGATCATATGAATGACCATCATACCTATGCCTGTTCTCCTGTGGACAGTTCTCAGTGGGGATTGTGAAATGCCATTGGATTTCAACAAAAAAGCAGTTGCCGATCTTTTTCAAATCTAGTGCATGTGTTCTTCCTCCAGAAACCTCATCATGAAGAGAAGAATTAGGTGCTGTTCCTCTTCTTTCTTTCTTCTTCATACAAGAAAATTGAAATAGCTTTGGGACTTCAAGTCATCCAAAGACAGAGGTAGGGTAATGTCACAGACCCTGAAGACAAGTGCATGGCCTAGGAGAGCTGCTGGGTCAGCGGTCAGGCAGAGGTGCTCCCACTGTCGACCCTTTCAGAGAGTACAAGTTGGTCAAAGTTCCCCTAAATGGATTCAAAGAATTTTGACACAGATCTATGTAGAAGAGATAGAAAACATTTTACATGAACATTTTAATGGGAAAAAGAAAGGAGCATTAGACTAAGCAGGTAAAAGTAATACTCTCTTGCAGCCTCCAGTCCTTCCACACATTTGCAGACTCCTCGCATGGATGAAGTGAGTGACATCAGCATGGGAAGGGCCCCTGGGAATTCACTGAGCAGCACTGTCAGGACTAAGCTAGATCAGCCTGTTTCCACCACCCAGACAGCATGGACACTATTTTAATCAGAAGAATCCAACATTGTTGCAGAACTGGTTGCTATATCGGTCTCCCAGATATTTGCAAACAATAGCCCTGTGTCATGGTTTAAGCACCCTGCTATCCATCTTCCCTTTACATGTTTGGTGCACAACAGCTGCCCCTGGCTGACTGTAGGATAAAAAGCTGTAAGTATTACCAAATAACAGATTGTTCTAAAGCCA
This sequence comes from Grallaria varia, assembly GCA_013396735.1. Lineage (NCBI taxonomy): Eukaryota > Metazoa > Chordata > Aves > Passeriformes > Formicariidae > Grallaria > Grallaria varia. Next base: position 527,903 of record VWZG01004589.1, read on the forward strand.
CATGAAGAGAATGAGGACTTTTAGATGTTGCACTAAGTAGATAAGGTACAAGTGTTATTACCTTCTCTTTAAACTGATCTGATTTCACTCTTCCTTTAGATAGGCATATTTTAGTATTCTCTATTTTCTCTGTGTTATTATCTAAATAACCTAATTTTTTTCTCTCACATTTAGGACAGTATTAATGATGGTTCTGTTTCAGCTCTTAGTACTAAAAAATAACCAGATAATTTTGATACATCTTCTTTTTCCCCAGATGGTGGGCAAATAACCTGTAGAAAGAAATCAACAGGAAGAAGAGTCCCAGGTGTCACACATCTATTAAAGGATTGGATGGTGAAGAAACTCACTACATTTGTCTATCAGAGCACAGTTCTAAGAGAACAGAGTCCATACAAAATTGAAGGTGGGAGGAATTTGAACAGAACCATTCCCTTTTCTTTATTATTATTACTGTGGAAAAACAGGCACTCTGCCATCTGTTACAATGCTCTGTGTAACCTTACTTTCAGAAGATTTTATTCTGATTGCATAATGTCAATTATGTAGATTAAAAACATGGAAAAGACTAAAATAAATAAACAAGAGATACAATAAAACATTTGAAACCTTTTGAAAAGTTACCAGCCTCAGAGTGCATTAATGAAGCACAGCCTGACACACAAAACTGCCTGGAATCCATGAGAACTTCTCAGCTGATTTAAGCAACATTGTGTCTGGCCTTAGCGGTAATATAAGAAACATGTAAGTCATCAGTGCCAATACATATACTTATTAAATGGCTATCATAAAATTATACTTAATATCTGGAATCATAGTGATATCACAATAGAACTTGGCTCTGGTTAAATGCCCCAAGCCAACACTTTTCATTCAAATAGTGTACAACATACTGACAGCTTAGTTCTGACTCTGCTTCCCTGCAGCCAAAATCAAATCCTCCCTCATCTGTTGCTGATGCTGCAGAACATGTGTTCTGCATGACTTCTTTTCTCCTACCACTCCCCTTTCCCAGGTCAAGAGCAACCAGGCCTGAAAATTCATGCTTTTGAAAAAAAGAATATTCACAGGAATAAAAGCAAACTTCTTTCCCAGGGGGCCTCTTGTACGGCAAAAATCTCTTTGCAGCACTGAGAATCACACCTTCAAGTAGAACTGGAGGAAAACAAAACACCATGTACTGGCATCTGCTGTCACCAAGAGCTGTTGTGCTCTCCAGACCAGGAGAAAAATGCACTGACAGTGTACCGAGTTTCAAGGTATCTCCTGAACTGAGATATCCATATGTGTCCCTAATGAAACACCATTAGACCTGGCAGATCCCAAACGAAGCATCTGCCCTTGCAGCAACAACAACATCCTAAAATGACCCTTTGTGGGGGAAATAGCAGTGCCTTCCTAACCCTAAAATACAGTGATGGACTGTGCAATGACTCCACAGATTAAGCTGGTTTTCAGAGATCAAAGGCAAATCCTATTAAGCAGGGCATAGACTGTCACTAAATTGAAGCCAAGAGACCAGAAATGAAGGTGGGACTCACCCACAGCATATGGCATCACCCACAGCATATAAAGTCTCCAGGCACCTTTGCTTACCAGAGTAATGCTTCTAAAACGATGTGAATGTGACTAATCTCATTCTCCCCATCTGTGGCAGTAGGGGATCTTGTTATCATAGTAGGTATTTATACTATTTTTAGGCACCTAAATGAAGTTCTCCACCAGTGAAACATGTCACTGTGGACTCTTTGCATATAAGCAGAAAGACAAGAGATTGCTCCATGCAGCAGTTCCAAGCCCCCAGCTTAGACTCCAATTACGAGTAGGTATTAGAGGTGGTTGACCACAAAGAATTTGAGAGGTACCGCCAACTAACTTGGGTGGGTGACTTGGGAGGGCCAGAAAAGCAGATGGAACCAGACTCTTCTTGATGGTGCCCAGTGACAGGACAAGAGGCAGTGGCCAAAACCTGAGAAAAGGAAGTTCCACGTAAACATAAGATTCTTTACTATAAGGGTAGTCAAACACTTGAAGAGGTTGACCAGGGAGCTTGTGGAGTCTCCACACTTTCAAAGCCCAACTGGACACAGTGTGAGAAATCTGTTCTAAGTGACACCGCTCTGAACAGGGGTAGACCAACTGGGTGATCTCCGGAGGAGCCCTCCCACCTCAGCAACTCTTGTGTGATTCCTTGCTCTCTCTCCCCTGCATCTCGCTGCTAGCACCCAATGCCAATGGGCTATCAGCACTGACAGGAGAGCTACTGGAGTGCCTGCAGGCTTCAGTCTGCTTCATGTTTTCTTTTTTTCTAACTTCAAATGCCACTAGCAATAGAAGTGAATTAGGAAAAAAAAAAAAAGCTAACCAAAAAGTACAAGACTGCAGGGAATAACACAATTCTTGCTTTTGACTTTTTTGACTTTGATGTAAGGAGGAGGCTCATGTTTTAAATTACAATTTTAACCCTTCATTACAATATTAAAAAGATTCAGAATTGCTTACATTAAGAACTGTGCACCTGCACACAGATGACATACTGAAAACTTGGTTTCACCCAATTCATATAATCTTAAAAATACTGGATTCAACAGTTGTAAGATATGACACTAATTTTAAAATCACCAACAGAATAAAACACTGTGTTTGAACACATTTTTTCAATACTGACACCAAATTACAATCCAGTACTATTTGCAATTTCAATATGTCCTCCATTATGTATCTAGACTTATTTTTGTTTGATGTCTGAATATTGCCAGAATGAATTTAATGCTGCATAATTACTTAGCTACAAAATTTTGGAGTTCTACCTACTTTGTTGTGTCAGTTTCTCCAAAGCTCCTAATTTGCTGCTGGTTAAATAGAAAAACTGAACTAAGAAACTGTTGATGAGAAATCATTGCAGATATTTAAAAATATTTGTGTATAGACAAGCTGTTTGGTTTTATTCCTTTCACTCTATATTTTTTACACTTTAATTTTCTCCACTATAATTTTCACTTTCTGATATTTTTCATACATTTAAAATGTATCTCCAAAACAAACTACATCCAAAAAAGGAACATTCAAAGCTACTACTCAGAAATGGAAAAGTACCACTTGCCTCGATGGATACTTTGCATTTAAGCCACTATTCTGCTGCCATCTGTGCTGTTTTGCAGATCTGTTCCACTTTGAAAGGATTGGCAAAAAGAAAATACCTTCCTTGTGCTACTTGTTTTCTGAAGCACATTATAAGCAAGATGGTTATCAGCAGTTAGGGAGGATTTGTGCCTCTCAACAAGATGCTCACTTGTGCTTGCAGAGCAGAAGTGTGCTCTGACTTCACTGTGCGTTCTTGTGTTCAGAGCAGGACTGATAATCATAAAATACAATGCCATAATACATTCAGAGAACAGGAGTTTGGTGCCACTATTGGAGCACAGCCAGAGGCTTGGGTTTGCATTTACACTTCCAAGCAGGCTGACACCTCTGACTTCCAGTCTTCACCAATAAAAAGAGCAACTCTGACCTCCCTGAGAGCACAGTGCTATCTTTCAGCTGCCTGGCAACCATAACAACCCTTCTCAGAATGGCATGAGTTTTAAATACTATATTTATTTATTTATTTTGTATGTTTATGAAAAATTATGGACAAGTAATATTTAAAACACATGTATATGTCAAAATTATTTTTAAATCAAGGCAATGCTGCTGAATGTTAGTTTTCAAAACCACTTGACTTTTAAATCAGAATGAACAATTCTGGCATGCTTGTAATTGTAAGGACACATCACAGGAATAACACCTTACTGATTCCCATTTCACAAAATTCCACTAACTAAATTAGCAGATAAAGTCATCCCCTCTGCTGAACTTATCTGCTATATTAAAAGTCTGTCCTTTGATTCAGGTCTGCATTAAAGAATATAATCTCCTGGCAATGTAATGAACCCTGCCATTCTCACAATCTATATGCTATACCTACATAAATCTTAGTCTGCAAATTTATACTGGTTTACCAGGAGGGTCACTGTGATCTGCAAGGACAGAAGGTCAAACAGTTAGAACTAACAGAGATTTACTCTAAGTGCCAGATATCATGAATGGTCATTTTGAAAGCGCAGTAATAAAAAACATCTTCAGGAGGGGGAAGGCATAAGTTGCTTTGTTCCTACAGCAAACCCTGAACATTCTTTTTTAAAACACTATTTTCATCTTGGTTTTTATATCAAGACTATATGCAACAAAACAGTACTCAAATGATCACAAATGTAAAGAAAGAACCTGGCAGGAGAAGTTCTATATACTACCTGCTCTCACAAATGCTTGAAAGGAATTGCTGTACTCACATTAGGACACTTTGATCCAGATTCCATGGATATGGAATAAGGAAAGTTTTCTCATAAACAGCAAGGGGCTTTGGGTACAATTGCAGAAAAGACAAAATCATGTTTAATAATCAAATCTAGGAAAGGCAATCCATAACCTTTCAGAGGAGTAACACAAGGTAGCATAAGGGCTGGAACCTACAGTTTTTAGATCTGGCATTATTCCGCTGGAGAAGGTGAAAGATGTCGTCAAATTTTCAATGTTGCTTCAGTACAAAAATTCAGTAACTACTATCTGGAAGAAGAGCTAGTGTTTCTCATCCTTTGTACAATTTATTTTGTGCTAAAACCAGCAAAATCATTCCAGAAGGGGATGAAATTTTTTGCTACAAAAGCTCACTGTATGAGTCAACAAAAACTTTCATATTAACAGTTAAAATGTCATAAGTTGTCATGATTCAATGATTTTACTTTTGATAGACCAGCACAGGAATTATTGAGTTTGAATTACTAAAGTAAATAACTACAACTAAAATTTCTGAATTAAAATCAGTTGTAAATGGAAAACCATTCATTTTCATAATTTCTACTTATGAAAGTTTATATAGGAATGCTTAGACTGTTTCAAAACTCCTGAAAAAAAAAAAGGGGGGGGGGGGGGGGGGGAAGAGATTTATCAATATCTTGCCTGTGGCAGCAATTCCCATTTTATAGCTTTGAAGAAAATTCCTAAAACTCGAGTTAACAAAATAGCTATTCAAAGCCTCTTTTTATTTTCTCAGAAAAAAACCCCATAAAATTGTGAATGAGAATTTTCTAAGAAAATTTTTAATAGGCTAGGGAAGGAGAAATGCACAAATTGTACCAGTTTAACTATGTTAAATGGTTTAACATAGGAGGCGATCTTACTCAATTTAATTAAATCAAGATGAAATTCTGTGCAAGAGAATTGTTTAAGCTGAGCTGGCCTTAGCAAGTAAGTTGTTTTGTTTTAAGAGGATTAGTGTTTTAGTCCCTAAAATCAACCAATTGTCTGACTAAATATATGATGATATGCCTGGAAATAACTAAAGAGAAGTAACTACAGCTGGGCTGATAAGCTAAATGGTAAGTGGAGCTTCATACATTAATATTATTTTCTTCTGGAGGCAGCTGGGGCTCAGGTTTCCAAGGCATTTTACAAAGCACCCTGGGAATGGCAATCTTTCCTTCTTCTTTAATTTACAGCATGGAGATGCTTGCTAATGAGAAAAATAATCAAAGATCTGGAGAACTGAATTCTATCCGTCCTTTAGGAATGAAAGCATGAAAATCTTTAATGATGCCACAGGCTCACACACTAAAAGGATTGCAGATGATTCTAATTAATATGGACCGCTCTGACTTTGTAACTGGCACACACCAATAAAACACTCCCTACTTTCTAGGTCAGACACTTGAAAGCAACTGCCAAATATCAGTCCCTAAGGTGTCTGCTTCTGTTTATAGGCAAAAAAAAAAAAAAATTAATAAAAAAATTGGCAGGGAGAGGCTTTAGGGCTAAATATACATTGAATATAATGAAGAAGGACCGTGGTCCTTCTTGTGCAGGGACAAAAGGAGGGAAAACAATACAAGAAATCTGCCATTTTCCAGCCTTGTATAGTAACCTAAGCAGGGCAAGCCATGATGTGCAAACAGCTTGACTCGTGCTGTGCTCATGTAAGGAGGACTGGCCACCCCTGTTACTATCCTGTAAAATAGGCTGATGTTGGGAAGCATGAGAGATTTGTAGCATTGCTCTAAAAAGCAGCAGAGTTCCTAAGGCAAAGACAGCAGAGACAGCCAGGGTTACCCCTGGCAAGGGGAGGAGGCTGACACTGTCACTGCTACACAGATGCCATCACCATTCAGGTCAAGAAGGCCTAAGGAATGATTTGGCCCCTAAGACTGTAAAATGAAATGTGTGTGACAAGAGATCCTGATGAAGGTGTCGCGGTAAATTAAATGGGAAAACATTTAACAGTTGGGTGGTATTAATTTCTTTCTTACCAAGTAATGGTAAACATCCCATACCAAGCGAAAAGCCACCAAAACAGTGGCAACACCAGCACCCCATGGGCTATCACATTTATCTCTAGCCAGCAAGCAGACATTTCCCTTAACTCTCCACTGTGAAAGATTACACAACAATCCCTAGGGTTACAATCCTTCTTTCTCCAAATAAAACACCATTCAAGCAACGTTTGCCATAAAATAGTAATTTTCCCTCAGTCTTTCCTGTAGCTCCCTCAGAGTCTTTACATTGTTCTGTGCTTCCCTTTGGCTCAGCCCATTTTTGAAATAAGTATGCCACTAAAGCACTCATTTAAAAGCCATTTTGTACATATAAATTAATCTTAAAAAAGCCACCACAAAGAAAATAATCTGCTGCTAACAACTCTTATGGCTGCTACTCCTGAGGCAATACAACACAGACCCACTTGTCCTGGCACAACTGAAGAAGGATCCCTGTCATTTCTGAATGTGGTAACACAATGACATGCTAGTAATGCAAAGCTGAGTGGCAGTGATGAAATGGCATCATTGCACAGAACCTGTCAAAAGCATTTACGTAATGATAAAGCAGCTAAGCCCTAGGCAATAGGGTTCTGTTAGCAGTGGGTTTAGCACATCTTACAGGAACATGGTTTTGTTAATGTCTATGAGAGATGTTTCCTGCAACAAAAGACAAGATAGGAAATACACTGCATGGACTGTAAAAGAGTATTTACTACAACCATCCAACTTTCCTGTATAAATGAAATAGAGACCAAGATCCACCTTATTCCTTTTCCTTCTTTATCTGTCTAATTAAACAGCAAAGCAGACATTTAAAAGGGAAAATGGCATTCTGATACCCTTTCTTCAGCTTGTTGATGCGTTATATTACTGGTCTAGGGAAGGAGCCATTTAAAACTTTGTGTTTGAGAGTTATACATGAAACAATGTAGGATTAACACAAGACTTGTGTGTTGTTTAGATCCTGCATTATAAAGCAGTACACCTAATAACTATACAAAAATGAGTAAATAATATGCTGCAGAGAAAAAGGACTGGAATTATATCTATTCCTCCCTACACTGGGCCAGTACAAACTGGGAGTGAACATCAACACAGTGAAAGAAAATATATCCTAGTGTATTTCTTTTTATAACTAAATGGCTCAAAGTGACCATGGTAGACGGCAGCAACTCAGAATCACATCTGATGAAAACATATATGAATGCAGACAAATACTGTCAACAAACTTCAAAATAGAATAGGAAAGAAGAAGACATGCTCTCAACTCTCTATCAGTTAGGACATCCAACGTAATGCGCCAGCTGCTACTATGTTCTCTGGAATACAACTGGGAACATTCAGAGGTCAAAGTAACTGCAAGATGAATTGACATAGTGGACAAAAAATTATGCCAAGAGCCATAGCCAAAGGCAATACTGCTCCTCAGAGAGAAGTCCTCCAGCATTACACACAGCTGTTCTGTTTCTGGGATTGCTCATTTAATGTATTTTATGTAGAATTAGAAAGCTAGGGATGATGAGACAATCAGGACTCCAGAGTGGTCTTGAATAACAGAAAGCCCTGTGAACAAAATCTCTTTGAGAAATCCCATTTCCCTTTATTTTTTGTTTTCTTTGCTACCCAATGTTATGCTCAAACTCATATTCACAGGAACTTTCATTAAATATTTAGTTTTATCCAAAGAAGGACTGATCCTGCTTGACTGTAAGTAAATTTCATACACTGAGGGAAGCTAATTGATACCAGAACATAAAAAGTATCTTGAAACTGTGATATCAAACAAACAACAACACAATTCAGGTAAGAACCATGTAAACTAAATATTACATAATGCCCTAGTCCAAATAAGAATAATTATTATAGAATGAGTAGCTGCAGCCAGACAAACCCAAACAATCCAATGGACTGTGAGAGAAATATTACAAAATAGTCAACCTTACATTATTTTACAGCAGATAAAATACCTAATTGAAACAACCATCCTCTGAAAGAAGCCACCAGAAGATCAAAAGTGTTTCCTATGTCTTTGTCTTTATGGGAGCCCACAAAATAATCAAGTACCTAAACATGCAGGCAGCAAAATACTGAAGTTAGAAAGCAAAAGAGCCTAGATAAAACTGTTGCAGAAAGAAAGGCAACCATTAACCTTTACGGTCCAAGACAGCTGAGCCTGGTGAAGTTCACTGAGCAGATGGAAGGTGAGAAACCTTACACCCAGCCTAATGGGATTCTCATGTTCCACAATGCACAGTGGGAAGTGCTGCATGAGTGAGACTCGACTGCACACACACAATCCAGCTAAACAATAAATGGGATGCTACGGTGCACACATAGCACTGCAGGATGGTGAAGCTAGCTGGGAGCACAGAGGATGTCCCCAGCTAGGAACATATAGGAGCAGTGAAGGAGACAAGACAAAATGGGCCATGCAGATAAATCACACCTTGGTCCACAAATGGAACTCCTTCAAATGTGCACTATGCCAGGATGAACACAGGACACCCTCCAGGAATACATACTGATGCAAGCTTGTATTAGCACTGAAAGCTACCCAGCCACAGCAGCACATCCTTCTGGCACAGATGTATTTCTGCTACCTTATGTTGAGCTGACATGCAAAGCACAGACCAACCCTAGTGCTCTGGCCCTAGAGCCTGTGCCAGGGTATCTTTTCCAGGGATGTGGTCAACCCACAAGACCTGGTATTATGCTGCCTGGCTCTGAAGCACGGCACAGCATTTGTTCTTGTGCACTTCCTCAGTCAACACAAACCTGGAGTTCATGGCTCGGAGTCCTGAGAAGATGAGATTTATGAATGCCTAAGGTATATTGAGTAGTAGAGCATGCCTCTCAATGGGCACTGTTTCATGACAGCTCTAATATAATAGCTGTCATCGTCTCTGGCATACTACGGAAGCATAAGTTCAGGGTGTCCACCAGGTTGATGCATATAGTTATCATGAAGAAGTACCATATTAATAGTCCTGAAGAGGCAAATTTGTGTTTCACACCATGCTACAGCACAAGAGCTCTCAGCAAATGCCTTTACCTCAGCCCTTTGCTTCACATGTGTTCCGGCCTACATTTCAGTTGTGCATGTCTGTATAAGCTGACTCTCAGCAACAGGACACTGGGAATCTTCAAAATGCTTACAAACTACTACACAAAGCAAAATGCTTATCCTGAAAGAGCCAAGCATACTCTGTTCCAATGAGAATCTTCATGGGATCCTGCAACATTGTCTTGTGGAAAATGAGTTGTGTCTGAATAACAGAAAGCCCTGTGAACGATGAGCCCATGTATTCAGAGCCAGATATCTGGTCTGGTTATGATTTAATTTTCCTGTCCTGTCTGTGTAGCACAAGAAACACAGGCATCAGAAAAACGAAGTGCAATGTGCAAAGCAATGTGGAGATACGTAAATTGCTCTCTGAGCAGTAACTAGGCTCTAGTCAATTGCTCAGTGCAGTCTGATAACTAATAGCAGCACCAGAATCAAAGTATAACACACCTCTACCTACCCAGAAACAATCCCCAAAACCTCAGAAAAAAAATAAAAAATTGGCTCTCTTATTCAACTGAAAGCATTCAGTCAGCAGTTTCTAGAACCACTATTCATCTAACATCTGCTTATTCTTACAGTTACTGTCATGGCTCAGAGGGAAGCTGGAATGCTTCTGAAACCTAGTGCTGTGCCCTGTGAAAAGGTTATGACAAATAGCAAAATAGTACTAAACATTAAGAGCAAAAATACTCCCATAGCAACCTGGGCTGCACAAGACAGAAATGGTTCCATGATTTAGTGTTTTACACTGGTCCGCCTCATTCCTTCCCTTAGGAAGCTGAATGGCACCAGGGAAAAGACAACACTGCTCTGGCTATTGTGCTGGAGATAATGGACAATGGTCCTGCATGATAGCAGCACTACTAGTCTATAGGTCACATGGTAAAAGGGATCACTGTGATCATGCATTTCTTCCTGTGCAACAAAAGAGCTGTACGACTTTTATGAATGAATCATTGTTTGATATATTATCTGGCTGTTTTGCAGGCACATTATCCTCAATGAGCAACAGTCAGTGACAGATGCAATAGTCTTCACACAAATTGCTTCAGTGACTAGTTTGTCTCACTCTTACATTTTACAGAGTTTTTCTGGGTTTATATTTGTCCAGCTTCAATTCCAAACACCTAGCCTGCTCCCCATATAACTATCACACTTGGTGAGGAACTCACCAGGCAGTTTTCATCTTGCAAAGTAAGACTGAGTGAGGCCTGTGGTTCCAGGACTACAACTACTTAACAATGTTCAAACTCTCCAGTTGATCAATTGTCCTTCCTGAAAAGCAGATGTCAGAAGCCTGAGTTACATAAGGAATCAGAAGTGCTTGCTGATCAAAGCATACCTCAGGTATACTTGGTGATACTGGGACTGATAGATCGAGTCTGACAACTATTAGAAGTACCATCAACAGCCAATTAAGAACCCAACTTAGTTCTGCAACAGAACCTGCTCCCTCATATGGGAACATATATAGCCTCTCTTCTATAGTGAGCCAAAATCTGTGACTTCACAGCTTTTTTTTGGCATATCCACATCTTTCTCTGGGGAACACTACAGCAGTGAGTAATCAGAATGCAAGCAGGATTTCTGCCAGGCTGTGTGAGCTCGTCATTTCTGCAGCAGTGTTAGCAGCAACAAGCTGTGATCGCAGAGATTGGGGCATTAGCAGCTTTGAAACTAATCTGCCCTCCTCTAAATCCTGAGCTCAGCCTAGTACAGAAAATTTGTAGCAGAAAGAGGAAAAGGGAAAGATCTAACAAGCATGATGGCGTGACAGGGGATCCAGCAAAAGAACGCTCTCTACCACAGAGAGTGAAAGAGAAGGACACATTAAAAAAAAGTAGGGCAACTTTGTTTACACAGATAATCGGACATAATCAGTCAAAATAAATCAGAAGTATGATCTAGGCATCTCTCAGAGAAAACAGCAGAGATGGTTTCTTCCTGTTTACCTGCTGTGGTGACAGGTCTACCAACATCTTCCTCTCCATGTTTGACTATCATAAATGCAGGCTTGAGTGCACTCATTCACACAAACACTGAGCGCATCTACCTGCAGCCAGTGACACTAATTTGACGAATTGCCACCCAATACTATCCACTGGTTACAGACGTTCCCTGGGGCCTGGATGAGACATTATCATATTTTCAGTGCCAGAAAATAATTGCTCCAGGCAAACATCTGCAAGCAGCTTTCCTGACACACAGCACAGACCTTTCAATACTGCAGAGGATTAAAAAAATACTGATGAACTGCAAGCAAGGTCTTAGGATTCCCACAATTCCTAGCATGGCCACAACTAGCCAAAAAATTGATCCAAAATGAAACCCCACAATGCAGTATGTCATAAGCTCTGAAGAAAAGGACAAATTCCATTCTCCTGTGAAAGGACACTTAGTCATGTGCTTTCACTGCTTGTTGCTGACAGAGAACCGAAGTGAGAGCATAGTTCACAGCAAGATGAATTCTTCCAAGAGTGTTTCACTACCTTAATGGTAAAAAAGTTTCACCATCAAGATTCAGAGAAAAACCAGGAATTTAGAAGTCTCCGCCCAGCTTTGTCACAGCTTCACACAGAACTGTGGGAAATAACTTCATCCCAACAGTAAGCTACACTTTGCTTTAAAACAAATTTTGTTGTACTCAAAGTACTTCGACCTGCTGAAGTCTTCTGCATTTACTTACAAAGGCAGTATTACACTATTTTCTGTGTTTTGAACTGCTACATCTTACAGGCTAGGGCTTTTCCACTTAACAACCTCCATTCTAGAGGGCAGACCTGGGAGCAGCACTGAGTCGATTTTAGTAGCAGATGTGCTGTCTCCACATCACAACAGATGCTGTCTGCACCTGACTGAAGGGGACACCACATACTTTTAGCTTAGAAAAGTGTGATTTTTCTAAGCAGAAGGCTGGTGTGGCATGAAATATGGTGACCTGAAGTTCTGTCCCATTAGAGTTTATGTCTGTGGAGGTATGATGTCTACTGACTGCTGTTAAATGCAGAAAGCAATCACCGTGTTTTCAAGCCACAGCAGAGTCTTGGATCACAGATTTGGATGTGCTGGCACCTCAGCTCTATGCTGAATTAGTTTGATACAAAAAGAGCTATTAGGACCCATGTTTCACATCTCTCAAAATACACAGTATAGCTGCTTGCACTTCTTGAACTTGAACTTGCACTTGAACATACGCGCATTTACCAGCAGCATCCTCCTTTCTTTTCTGCTCCAGAGTAGGAATTATTTTGAGATTGCCACTTTATTTTCTATTTAAGCCTTGCAGACAAAGTAAGATTGCTCTTGTTCCCATCCCTCACACACACACCATTGTCTCTTTTCAACAAGAAGTGAGCTGCTTCCCTCCCCTTCTGCATGAAACTCTCCAATATCCAGAGTTTCCAAAGCAGAATTGCCAGTGGGTCCTGGGATGTTTCAGCCTGTTCCTGTCCAAGCTCTTCCCTGCCACTGTCAGTGGCACACACTGTGACGAGCTGCCACAGGAACCTGAGGCAACCTGATGTTGCATGGGGAGAACTTCCAAGGGGACTGGTTAGTTGAACAAAGATAACTCAACATGAATCACAGGTTCTACCTTAGGCACTTCCCCCTGCTTTAGTGTATTTCCACACAGAACGAGACCTTTTTGTGGGCCATTTTAGAAGCATAAATTGAGCTTTTGATTCCACTGTGGGGTTTGGGGCTCATAATTTAATATTCGCTTGCTGCAGGCATTTATTTACCTCACATCTGAGACCAGACTTACTGGACGGTAACACACAGTGGAAAATGCAGAAACAAAAGTACACATTTAATACAGCATGTTCTTATTTGCAGAAGTAAAGATAAAAATGGAGAAATAAGAACAAAGTGAAAAAAACCCCACATTTATTCAATTGTATTGACTCTGTGTCTTACCTTCCTATGGGTCCCAGATCCCCTGAGTCCTGGCTGCCTGCGTCACTGGGTGTGCTCACTGATTTCGAAGAGGGAGACATAGGGGTTGGGACTAAATAATGAAAATAACAGGTATCCCATGTTAACACATGCAGCGACTGCACTGATGAAGAGCAGTGTCAGACAAATCAAAACCAATGGACCAAAATGATAGTGGATGAATGAGTAGGAGAGTTTGAAATGGTGAAAGCAAATAAGGAAGGAAAGAAAAAGAAAAGGAAGAGAGTCAAGTGAATTTTAAGTCTCTTGGAAGTGTTAAAACTGACATGTATTTAGACAGGACTGAAAGCCCAATGGAAATCTACAGCTAATCAATGGAGAAGATACCTGTGGAAATAAAATAGCGTTTGTTTTCTTGGGTCTGATTTGAAGTTGACTTGCGGAAGATTTTTAAAAGTATGAAGAAATATCAGGGGCATGTCTTGTCAAAAAACTAAGCGAACTCTTCTGGTAAAGTCAAGTTAGCAGAGCAAGCATACTTTTCAGATTCTGAATTTAAATCAAAAGCCCACGTTCACCAGATATGCTCTAAGGCTGCAGTGTGGAAATGACATAAAAAAATAAAAGCGCTAAATAAGGAAATCCAGCTAAGTTAAAATCATTTCCCAAAGATGGTGAGAATACATATTAGTTTGCTTAGCAATTGTGTTAAGTAAAGAAGGTCATATAAGGTTTCCATGTTGGGTGGGACATGATTTCAACACTCAAGGAAGAGTTTCCCTTGGTTTAGATGTTATTTGCCTAGGTTCTTGAAATGTTTTTCTTTTTTGGCTTGCCAGGGTTTTTGAAGCATATATCATGCAAAGGCAGATTTGTTTCCTGAAACAGGAAAGGAAGTTCATAGCTCAAGGTCAGCCCAAGTTAAAGCTCTTCAGCAAGGAAATAATAAATTAAAGAGTAAAAATATCCTGATTTCTTTTAAAATGGTTTCTCAAAAATATTAAAAATGCAGAGATGGCTTCAGTCAAGGCTTAATGCAAGAATTCTTCAAAGCAGCCACATTGACTAAAACACAAAAAGGGGTTTTAATGCAAAAGCAAAGTTTCCCATTTGGTTTAAATCATGTGCATTTCCTTTTATAGATTTAACAGAGTAAAACTTTAAACTATTTTGTTATGCTTTATGATGCATAATGACAGACCTGTCAAGAGATTTAGATTTTCCATGTGGTCAAATGTTTAATGCAGATTCTCACTAGAGACTGTCACAGAAATGACTACAGCATGAAAGTGAATTCACCTTCATAACAACCCTTTGGCAGGTTACAGGTATGTCTGATTCCATATTCACAATGAGACCTAGTATCATATGTGAAGGTAGAATTCAAGTCTCTTCTGTATATTAATTGTTAGTGTATATACAGGGAATGAAAGAGAGCAAAATATTATTTTAAACTAAAAGGAATCATCTTACATGCCAATTCTCACATTCTTTTGACAGTATCAAACACAAGATAATTAACTAAGATAAGAATTCATAATTTGCAACATGAATATATGTGTTTAGTTAATAAAATGATAAGGACATATATACTCAGATAAAAATGAGTATTTTAAACACTAGACATTAAAAATTTATCTAATTTTATAACATCATTACATAACTCAAAAAAACATACTTTATTATACATAAAATTAACCTAACCATCACTTGATACCATATGTATTTTTAAATTGAGGACTCCAGGTTCTAGAAATGAAACATCAAAACCAAAAAAGATGTCAAGCACATGAAACCAGAGCTAAAATCTACAGCAGTGCTTGTTGATAAGTGTTTTGCTATTTGTGATTTGTTTTTTATTTCCCTTCTTCAGTTTTACTTGATTTTTAAAAGAAAATCAGTGAAGTTCCCACATGATTATGCTTCTCCTTCCTTACAAATGATTAATCTGAATTTTTGAAACAAAACTTAGGGCTAACAAAGTACAGTATTTATCATAATATTTTGGATCATCAAATACATGCGAGAGAAGACAAAAGAGTCCATCAGAAAAGAAATCACTGCTGGTATGCAAAACCAACCTGCATTATGTTCGCAAAAATTTCTTGAAGAAATGAAACAGATGTTTTTGGCAATGACAAGCACTCAAAATACCATGAGCTTGTATATGTGAATGGTATGGCAGGCATTCAAACAGAAGAGTTCACTTCACTAACACAGCCAAAAATAAAAAAAAGCCAAGCATGCTTTAGTAGAAAGAATGCATTCATTGTGGCAGAGCTGAATACTTTACAGTGTGCTTCTCTTAAATACCTAGAGGTGGTTCTGGGGATATACCAATGCTCTGTAACAAAGCTTCTGTCTCTCTTCTTTTACGGTCTAGGTCAGAATCTTCCTGAGCTGGCTCCTTCTTTTGCTGTAGATCAGCCTGAATTAAAACAGAAGAAAACACAAAAGTTCATTTCACATCTAATCAGCTTTAGCAATTATATGTGCAGAAAATATTTGTATGCACCATTGCTTAGGTACACTTTGAAATTCATTTTCATACATCTAGGTAATTTATAGTTTAAATAACTTATACTGTAAATACCAGTAACAGTACTTTTCCTTTAATGCATGGTAAAACTGATCTTGGCAAGGATAATCGCAAGGATTTCTACCGGACAATAATGGAAATTTTCTGTCTCTCACTCATCAGTTGCAACTTACTCAGCTAATATAAAATGACCATAGAATAACAGATACCATTACCCTGAATAAAATTGTCCCCTTCCTACAGGAGCAAGAGTAAAATTTCATTGGACTTCAGTGATGTGGCTTAAGGTCCTACATTTTGTCCCAAGCACTTGTCGGGGAAAAAAGTACTGTCTCATAAACTTCAACATCTAACATGAGCAAGGGAAAGAACTAACATCTCCAAACTAGGACTTTGGCAGCCCTTGGCATCAACAGCCAAAATTAAAGGTCTATAAGACCCCCTCCCTCTGCTTAGATATCTATGCCTCCTTGGAGCTTCCACACATTAGCCTTCTCCCCCCCTTGATCTGCTGGCATCTAAAAACAGGAGGAGCATCTGCATTAGCCAGAATCACACAAAGAGGCTTTCCTTTCTGCTGAAACCATAGTGTGGGGCAAAGGGGACTTGCACAGTGCCTCAGACTGGTGTTGATGTTGGTGCAAGCAAAACAGAAAACCTTGAAGTTCAGAAGAATCCACACATTCTCCAGTTTGAACATGGCCAGAAAGCACATTGTTTTTACAAAATTCAGGCATATTCCTGCGCTCAGCATTTCATGCGAACCATCTTACAGTATGCAGGGCTGTAGACAACTCTCCTGCACCAGTGTTCTTGGCTAAGCATCTCAGTGAGTGTTAGCCTTCCTTCCTGGATGCCAGCCGGCATCACAGGGCAGCCCATTTATGGCCCCACAATTATGCACTGTAGCATTACCTGTGGAGCTGGGTATCCCAAGCTGAGCTGGATCTGGCTATTGGGGTCAATGGAAAGTTCCAACCACCACAAGATCTCCATGAAGCATAAAATCAGAGTCAGGGGACAAAGAAAAGGACTTAATAGCTCCCTCGAGCCATTAACTTGGCTCTCTTCCCTCTAATTTGTTAGTAATGAACACTGAAAACGCTACCATTTAAAGTTCTGTTTACGGACAGCTCCCCCAGTGACTCCAGGAGCCTCACTGGGGCATGTGCTGGTAACTGCACAAATGTGGCTCAAATGAAAGAAGATTAAAAAGACAGACAAAACTGGAACACTGATTTCTTGGATCACATCACATTTCCACAATAATTCCATGAAATTCATGTACAATACTAAAGTGTCAGTTTAAAAGGAAACCAGTTATTAGTAAAGGATAACAGGTGCTTTAAACTACAGTAAGTGTTGACATCTGAAGGAAAGGAAGCATAATCACTTAATGCTTCTCTGACTTTGCATGAAAATGAATATCCACTCCCTGTCAATTCTCACCTCTATTCCACTGAGTGACTGAATAAAAAGAAGTACAAATCCCATAATGAAAAACCTAATGCATATTGTCAAGGACAAATAAACTAATATGTCAATCAAACTTTAACAGAACTGAGAGATGCAACCATGCCAGAAGACGAAAATGCAATTGCAATTATGTTTTACTTTACTGGAGAATAATAATTGTAAATCTGTTACCTTAGCTAGTAATCAAACTAGTCTTCAGAGTACAAAAATACACATTTAGACTGTAATGGCTTGAAAAATGTGAGGCCTCTTTCTGTCTTTCCCCACTCTCCACTCCCTTTCCATTGAAGGAGAGCCCAGGAAAAAGCATTATGGCAAATCAGTTTTTCTTTCTACACACACATACACATCATGTTGTCTAAACTGTTGTCATCTGACAGTGCCATGGTTTTAAAAGCAATTCCCTCACCTCAACATTCTTGACTAAATATAAGCATTTTGATTTTAAGGTGAGTCTGTTGCGGGTTTGAGGATCTCATTCCACATGACATACACCTTGGGGTACACAATACTTAGATGTCAAAACCTCAGCAAGTCCCTTCTTCAAGCATGATCTAGCTAAAAGGTGTTTCTGCAACTTTACCTCTTTCTTCTTTCTTTCTTCCTCCTTCCGTTTCTTTTCTTCTCTTATCTGAGCCAAACGTTGCTTTTTGCGCTCAAGCTCTGCTTTTAAATCACTTTTGTCTGACATTTTGACTCTGTTGGAAACAAAAGTGTGGAAATCAAGGTGAAAAAAGAATTAAACGGTTTCCCTATTTACAGAAAAAAAACCCAAAACTTAGTTATGTTAAAAATGGCACTTCTAAAATTGCTACAAATATATTTTTAAATGGCCCTTGGACTATACTGACATTGCAGAAAGCAGAATATTTTCTTCACAATTTTTATTTTAAGAAATTAGACCAGAATACCACCAAATGTGGAATAAATTTTCAAATTGCCTTTGCAAGAAAACTACCTTTGTGAGGCAAACCCATGGCTGTTCAAAATAATGCTTTAAAGCTCCTACACACTGAAGCTAGTCTTTTGATTTACATCTTCTTCAGCAGATCTACCAGACTGTAGAACTCAGATCCACAAAGAGATTTCAATTTTAAGTATGAGAACGAGATCTGCCCCAAACAGCCCCACACATCTTAGACAAGCAACAGTTTTACTTGCAAAAAGTGGAAATGTGATAGCTTTTGCTTCTGCAGGTGCCTTGCACGTCTGCCATTCCCCATTCCACCAGTACAGTCCCACACAGACCATCAGCTCGGTCGCAGTACCCTTCACACATTCACCCCTCCGATGAGCTCCCTCACCAAGCTGCGGGACTTCCTGCACAGGAATCTCCTTCACCCTTTCCAGGGAAAGCTGGGCCATTCCTCCAAGAAGCTGCAAACAAGGCACAAAACCAGGCAACCCAGCAGACCCAGGCACCACGTTGCTCTGCCAACAGTCTCACGTTCAGACCATCTTTCTGAGAGGCAGGAGACATGCCTAATGCTCCTGATTTTACTTCAACCACACAAACTTGGCAAAAACATTTCTTCTGAGCTGCTGAAAGGCCTCTCCCACTGTTTTAAACCATTTCTCTGTAGGATGGCGATGTGAAGCCATGCATACTCTGTGTTTTAAATTTCTGTCAGCCTATGCTGCTGTACAAGAGCCTTGAAATTGAAGGGCAAGGAGATAAAAAGTCACACTATGCAGACACAGTCAGACCTTTAAAGAAGATATGATACCAATCTTTTTCTACAGTTTTAAAACCCCAGCAGTGCTGCACAAATCTGTAACTTAAGTCACAGATAACTTATTCATTTTCTAACATCATAATCATTATGAACTGTAATCTAACTATATCAATGCTTCTTTTCTTACAACTTTATTTCAAAGACAGTTTTGATCAATATAGACATTCCTGAACATTCCTGAAAAGAGTTAACTCTGCCTTTCCTGTTCACACTTCACTGACCACATCCACCGCTGCAACTCAAAATCAATCCAATCAATGGCGGTGCCACATATATACAATGGAAGTCTATTGTTCACTTGATCCATGGGAAATTTAAAAGGCAACTCCCCGTTAACATAATGAGAACTCCACTCACATATGCCTGGATGGGTGGACGACCAGAGAGAATAACTATATGCTAAAAATAACATGGCACTTGCACCCATAATGAATTTCTCTGCAGTTGTTGGCTTTCTCCACAAAATGGTAAAAGTATAGTTAGCCCATGATATAGAGGATATTGCAAACAAAATTGCACATTAAGTGCAATCTTGGCCTCAAATGCTTTCTTGTCTTTGCAAGCATTTTCCTTTAATGAAAGAACAGAATAATATTTGGAATCAGAGGAGGAAACCATTCTCTGAAAAGGACAGGCATAAGAGCAGCAGGAGTGATGTCAGAGGGGTCAGTGCAGCTGTATCCGTGTGTGCACCATACCGCAGATGCTAACATTTCCCAGTCAAACTCCCACCAAGAGGAGTCAAACTAGTCCAGCTCAAACTCCAGCTCACACTGCCACAGATTCTGCTCTTCAGCAGAGCTGCCCAGGCTGGCAAGGCACCCTGCAGTCCTTTCAAGGTTCAGGGACCCCCAGTTCAACTCACAAAAATTGACAGTAAATTTTATAGCTAGGAAGGACATTCAGATGCCAACAAACAGGATCACTGGGTGCACTGGCTGCATGTGGAGGACCATGATTTCTTTATTCCTTCATCATTCTCATCCTATTCATGCTAGTATTGATTTCAGTTTGAGAAAATCAAAACTGTCAGAAAAAAAATTGCATTTTATAACGTAAGAACTAAGCAGTAGCACTTTAAACAACACTAATCTGTGTGATCAGTTGATGTCAGTGAGCTATTTTCTACATGACAAATACCCAGAGAAGAAAACAATCTTTTTAATGATAGTGCAGGTAGTGTTTTGCCTACCAGTCTGTTCAGGATTTCTGTGTCTCTCTTAGATATGGTTGAAATCCCATTTGAAGTCATTTTCCTAATCTGTTGTACACATTTGAATTCTGATTATAAGTTCCTCCTGAGAGCCCTTTGGACTAGATAGAGTTTTTGCATCCTTTTAGTTCTGCAGTTTGGCAACAGAGAGGGAGCTCCTGTTTCTATGCAAAAAATATGCAAAAGTATTTAAAGGCTCCTGACAGAAACCCTGAGGGTTTGGCATCCCTTTCAAGCTGTTTGTCAGATATCAATGAATAGCTTTTATAAATTCATTCCCTTAATGTCAGGGAAGCTAACTAGCTTTTCCCCTGATTTGAGCATCAATGGTTTAGTGTCTGGCCCCTTCTTTACAATGCTCCAGTCAGGGTGATCAAATCCCATTACAGCTTTGCTCTATTTTTAACAAAACAGACCTTACATACAACAAAGATGATGTATTAAATTTCCTTCAAAGAATGTTGCCAGAGCTGAGTTATATACTTTCATCCTGCATACATTATAGTCATGCCTTAGACCCCCAGACATCTTACCAACCTTCAAACTGGCTGTTTACGATTTTAGCACAAACAGCCAAGAGTATGTAACCACCTTTCTCAGAAGCCAGCAGGTCTGTAGCAAGAAAAATGGCAAGCATACTTGTCACTATGCTTGGCACTAACCTTGGAGTTAACACTGTATTCGTTACCAGGAGCAAATTTCTAATAATTGCCATTCTGAGTGCCAAAAGACACCACCACACCAAGAGAGATAAAGGCAAAGAGTAAGAAAGATTTACGTTTAATGTCCTCTATGGTGCAGAATGACAGCCCAAGGCTTATGCACAACTTAATTTCCAGACTGGCAGAAGTTACTGGTCAGAGGGAAACACTAAGGAGCACATTTTGCAGTTAAGCTATTCAATCCCCTTTTGGGGAGAAGGAACTTACAGGAAGAAACACACTGAATATTGCATTAAGTGTAGAAATAAGTCTTATAGCAGGACAACAGTCTGGGGCTCCCCTCTTTAAGGGAGATGCATAATCTTAGATAAATTTTTATTTATTTGGCCCAGTTTACTGTCAAGTGATAAGGTTTTAAAGGGGGAGAGTTCTCCCACTCCAGAAGAGCTTGTGCTAAAATAGGTTCTTGTGATGTTACAGGACCTTGCACAGGTAGCACCTGCCTACACTCCTAATACATGGAGAAAATTCTCCTTCCTTTGAGATACTGAAGAAAGGATCCAGCTCCTCATCCATGACTTTTAATGAAATGGACTGTTCTACTTCAAGATGTCAGTTTTCCTCATATGTATTAAATACACTTCAGAGTCTCCTCTTAGGCTTGGAGATACAGCCAATTCCACTCACACATCCAACACACCAGACCCACCAGGATAGCAGCTGCCCAGGCATATGCAAATATAGCGCCAGCTTCTGGAGACTTCACCATCTACTGGGCTTAGCTCACAAAACCTGGATGCCCAAAATGTACATGCAGAGCTATCCCTATCATCAATACAGGTAAAATCAAGAGTCTGGATATCCTAAAATGGGATTCCCCTTTTCCTAAAGCAGTTGTTTAAAAGCAGTTTAGATTAAGCATGCCCCAAAGTCACCATATCCTCTCTAATGATGATAAAGGGCCCTGGGTGATTTATATTAAGTTATAGAAAACTCCATTGTAAATGTCTCAGGCTGGGTGAGAGGATTCCTGTCCTTATTATGCTCCCAGCAGCTCCTTTTAGCTTATCAGTGTATGAAACAACATATTTGAAAGACCATTTACATTAATCTTAAAACAATGATGTTTGCACAAACTGCCCTGCTGTACAGAACATATGCCAAACTACTCCACTAAGCTTATCACAGAGGTAGTAATGTCTCACAACCACTTCATTAGTGGCAGCAGTAATAATAAAAGTATGGAACATGCAAACAAGAGCATTTTACCCTCTACTGGGCTAAAAGCCATGCAAGTACTTGTACAGGTACAAGCCAATGAAGTTATTACCATTTTATGATAAGCTATAAGGTCTTTATCAATGACCAGTATAACAATATTTGAGTAGATACTTTTTTGAAGCATTTATATGAGCACTTAACAGCACAAATAGTGACAGGCATTAAGAGGTGTACTAGAATTTCAGCACCAATAAATAGATACTTCCTAGAGTAATAAAACCAGAATTACAGGTACAAAGAGTGGCAAGACATGTACATAGGGTGGACTAAATAGAGGAAAAAATAAGCCCTGAATGTATAATGAATAAAATAAGACACAAAGAAAAGTATGAAAGTGCACACTTCCTAAGTAGAAAAAGAAAATTATACATAATATCTCTCTCCACAGTCTTTATATTTCCAAGAAGAGCATCTTGTCTGTGTGCTATCACCAAGCTCATCTAAAAAGAAACCTAAGTTTCCAAATCTGATAGGAGAAAAAAAACCCTACAGATTTTACTGCCTTTTGGTGTCTGGGGGATTTTTACATGCTGTTCATTCAGTAGTCTGTACTACAGTGGAAATTTTCACCACTTCATGAGTCTCAAAGTCTTCTCTGTTCTGTGACCTCCTGTGTTGTCATTTTCATTATAATCTCCACTGCAATTACTGAAGGGGTTCATTAAATACTGTTACATTTGGCATTAGTCATCCTATATAACTAATTATAAATAATTGATTCATTAATATACTTCTCTAAAATAAATAGGCAGCATCTAGTGTTTGTAGATGCTGTACATGTATTATTCATATGCCTTCATAAGGAGTCAGTTACTTGAGTCCAAAACTGCAAAATGTCTTTAGCGCGAAATGCAATGGATCTTGCACAATAAAATATATTACTCAATACTTTTTGGCTTTGATGAACAGGTTTATAGAATGGGAATACTATTACTATTGAAACTATTACATAGGAAGTATTCTACTGGAAAAAAAATTTATATAATATACCATATTTACCTCTTCTTTGTACAAATGAGCATCTTTCCTACAGTTATGAATATTATACATTTTTGCAACAGATAAAAATTCCCTTGAGATCTACTTATGAATTTTAGAACTGTAAAGTATGCATGCAAAGTATGAAATTGTACAAAGCAGACAAATATCTTTGGTCTGCAAGAAACCAGAGGGAGTTGCTACCCTAGCATAAATACATTCTAATCCACCGTATTCATTTGAAAATAATGTTGAAACACACTTCAAATGGGCAAGATGAGCTAGAATCATCTTCTCAACAGCAATTTTTAAATAAACATGAGTGCCTCTTTTCATCATGCATCAGAATTTGTACTTGACTTCAGCTGAATAACATAAATAGTTTTGCTAAATGGGCATATTAATATTTACAAGATCGCAACAATGGGCAAATATTTGCTGCTGCAAAAACATAGCATTTGCAGTATTTAAAGGAATCTCCTGTGTGATGAATTCAGGAAAACACTAAGTAAAATTGGAGAGACTAAGTATTTTTTTCTACATAACCTTGAGGCAAAACAGTCAGGCTTTTTACACTGCATCTCTGTATTTATCTATAAATAAAAATGGTTGTCAAGTGTTAGGTTTCAGGGAATGTATCATTTTTATCCTTCAGCTTCTGAAGATTTCTAGCAGATGGGCAAGGGTCTTGTACTTTGTTCATTAAAGGTTTACAAATCACAAGCATCCACAGATTTGGTTCTGTGCTTCCTCCTGGTTGCTATGCAACAGGTCAGCACATCTCTAGCCTATTTATTTTGATGCTGACAGGGTGTAAGAGATGCACCCACAACTGCTCCATTATACATCCCTTACAGTCTATTACCATTTAATCTTTTCACTCCTATTCTTCCATAATGGCCCTACGACAAAATTAACTCAATTATAGCAGAATTACAGGGTCCCCACAAAGCAGCATATGAGCAAAGCTCTACTACTGCCCATTCTTCCAGCACCAGGAGTAGTGTCAATAAAGCACCACCTTCTCATCATCTCATTCTTTCATGACTCCTTAGTCTCTTAGATTTACCATGATCTTTTCAATTCCAACAAGCATAGTGCCATGGAAGAGCCATCGAGGTTGAAGTGGACAAGCTGCTGGCAACAACTCAGGAGATGAGTATGAAACACACAACATTCCAGCTTGGAGTAGAATGAACTCAATGATTAAACACTAACAGGTCACTCCAGCAAAACTGATGCACATCTCCCTCTACACTGTGTTCCATACAGCTGACTGCATGTATCACCTCAAAGAAAACTAGATTTGAAATAGGTCTTCTCAAGTGTCTTGGATTTTCCCTCCATCAGCATTAATGAACACAGTTATAACTGCACAATGATCTCAGATGTGCTGCTGGGAGATGATCCTCAGTGATGCAGTCAATACTGCTTTCTACTTCCTAGGGATCAGCCTCAGGAATTGTGCCTTTTATGAAGAGAGGCTCTTTTTAACAAAACAACGAATTGCATGCCTGACAATATATAGAATACCCCTCTCTATCAGCTTCTGTTACTGTTATCTTTTATCATTCAGCTGCAGTAAGATGCAGGGCTCCATACGTGGCTCTGTATATGGCTGGCAATGTAGTAACCAAAATTCCAAATCTACATGCCCTACACTTTAATTAGTCTTTCTCATTGCACTACATTATCTTCTGTGAATTTCCCAGTTTGCTTCAGAGAGAACTGCAGGATGAACAGATAAAGAGCAGCCCTGCTAAGAAGCACTTGGGGGTGCTGGTGGATGAGAGGCTGAACATGAGGCAGCAACGTGTGCCCGCAGGCCAGAAAGCCAATTGTATCCTGGGCTGCATCACCAGCAGCGTGGGCAGCAGGTCCAGGGAGAAGGTTCTGCCCCTCTGCTCTGCTTGGTGAGACCCCACCTGCAGTGCTGCATCCAACTCTGGGAACCCCAGCACAGGAAGGACATGGACCTGCTGGAGCAGATCCAGAGGAGGGACACCAAATTGATTAGAGGGATGGAGCACTTCTCCTGTGAGGAAAGAGTGAGAGAACTGGGATTGTTCAGCCTTGAAAAGAGAAGGTTTTCAGGTGACCTAATTGCAGCCTTCCAGCATTAGAAGGGAACCTACAAGAAAGATGGAGAGGGACTATTTACAAGAGCATGAAGTGACAGGACAAGTGGGAATAGATTCAAACTGAAAGTGAGTAGGATTAGATTAGATATTGGGAAAAAAATATTTATTCTGAGGGTGGTGAGGCACTGGAAGGGGTTGTGCAGAGAACTTGTGAATGCCTCATCCCTGGAAAAGTTTAAGGCCAGTCTGGATGGAGCTCAGAGCGAAAGGGGTCTCTGTCCAGGCAGGGGGGTTTGAACTTCATGTTCTCTAAGGTCCTTTCCAACCCTAGATGTTCCATGACCTAACAGGATAGTTTAAAAATCTTTTCTGACATTAAAAGACAAGCAAATTCAAGCTGTAAATTGATAAGATTTTTGAGATGGAAAATATGAGAGAGATGACAATTTAATCCTCAAGCTGCAGGTCACTTATCTAGAAAGAAAAGAGCCTTGTATTTATTTTTTTATTTCAATTTTTTTTTGGTATGTACTTCTTATATAATGCTTGGATTTTCATGATACCTTCTGCTATCACTGATATGACCACTTCTTCAAAACCTGCATAAAATGTCTGGTTCATCTTAACAGTACCAAAGTGCCTCCCAGGAATATATGTAATGACTTACTAATACCCAACATAGAATTTCACTTCAAGATGTCTGCTAGTCTCTCCTGAAGTGGAACAAAGATTCATTTTCTCCATCCTGCAAACATTTCAGACATTAAAACATGTACTTCCAATCCTTATGGGTGGTAAAACTGACCCCTCTGACTTTTCCACCCTCCTCCTGAGATAACCCTAGTGGTACATGGCTACCAAACAGATACTTAAAGCCATTTACCCAAACATCAAAAATGCATGCTCTAGTGCCTGCTTTGTAACACAGTTATGACAACTGCCAGAGAGATATAAAAGAACAAGCTATGCTGCTGCCACACAGGTTTTGCTGATAGACTTGCTCAGATGTTGTTTCTTTCTTACCACAAAATATGCTTTGCTTTGCTGTGGATGTTTGTAAGGACATAACTAGGTTAAAAATATTACACATTTATTTCATCTCGGAAGTCAATACACCACAAGATTTAGCAAGCAGAGAAGATCCCTGGATATAAGAAATATGCAGAGTTCTGAAAAAGTAGAATAAACAACTCTACCATTCCCTTTGTACTTCCCAAGGTTTATTTGGCTGTACTAACAAAGCAAGATGAATGCTCAGAGCCTGCCTTAGCCAACCATGCCAGTTGATCCACAGAAGAGATAAACTATATGCCCAGATAAGAAGGCAAGATGATAAATGCAGATGTTAATAGCATAATCTTTGGATTTTTTGGGGGGGGCAGGTGTCTTGAGAAGATTGAGACCCAAATCCCTAGGGTGGCTGTTGGGTAATGGGTGAGAAATACCGGAGGAATTGAGAGATTGCATTCTTAACCATTGAAGCTAGTTTCTATTAATTTCTTTTCTGCAAAGATTCATTGGACCAGAAGAAGCAGATGCAAGAGAGCAAACATTAGTCCCTAGCAGAGGCCCCTGGGTTCTAGCCTTTGTTTCAGGGTTAGTTTATATTATACACAGAGACTGTTTAGTTTAAAATACAATGCCATATTTAGTATCTGGAGCCAAAGACTCCCCTTTCTTTCTGAGTTTGAAGCAAGTTGCTGAAGAGTCCTTTCTCCCACATGCTCTGCCACACCCAAAGAAACTTCAATACTTCGGACTTATGTGGAGCAGCTTCAGTGGGAAAGGCTGAGAAAGTACCTGCTGCAGAGGACACATAGCTTACCAGATAGAGTACAGATGAAAGCAAATATCTTTTTAAAGAAAATCAAAAATTATCTCAGATTCCTTTGCCTTAGGTGGGTCCTGTTAAATTCAGGGTGTCATAAAAGCAGAACCAGATGTTGTCAGCTGCAGCTCAGCTTGGAGCACACAGTCTGACAGATGGGCTCAAGGAATGTGAACTAGATGGAGCAGCCTAGGAGAGACAGACAGCAGACACTCAGGCTGCTGAGTCTGAGGTTTCAAGGGTAAGCACACATCAGAAGCAGAACCCTTAGGTGAAAAAGGGAGCTTTTAGAGACTGCCTATGCTTCAAGAGCTAGGTGACAGCCAAGATTATTTCCGGGGAATGCAAATTGGGTTTCTGTTTCTACACCATTTTGACAGTCTAGATGTAGCTGAGCTCCCCAGGCAACATAAGAACTTTCCATTTGGGGAATTCAGGTATGTGTCCCAGGTTCAAGATGTGGGGACACTCTGCACCTCAAACAGAGCCTTCTACCAAGGCAAGGCTGGCTACACACGAGCTCTTCTCTCCCACACATGCACAAACCTCTCAAGTGCCCTGGCTTCCACTGAGAAGAAACTTGGCAAATGGGCTGACTAAGGGCAGCAGCAAACAAGTCCCCAGACTAAATGATGAGGCAATTGCATCTCTGGAGCACACAGCAGGACTCCTCCAGAAGTAAGCCTCAGTGCATGACTCACTGCACCAGAACCTTGGCTCCAGAATTTGAGATCAGGACACAAGTTGGAGGCCACTAGTTCTCTTCAAATGAGGAACTCAATGCTATAGATATTTTTGGAAAATAAATCAATTTTTATTAGTGGGTCTCAAAATATCAGACCACTGAAGGTCCACAAGGCAATCAGAAATGGTCCATATCTGGTTTCCAGACACATCAAACTGTAAAATGTATGGGTTTACTGGTTCAAATGGGCAGCCTTGAGAACTAAGAGAACACAGTTTAAAAAAGTCTACAAATCATCGCAATATCGCAAGAGACAACTAGGGAGAACACAGGCAGATAACAGTTATCCCTTTAGCAAAAATGGACATTCTGTGATATGAGAAAGCACAGCAGTCTCATTGCTTTATATATATATAGTACCTTAAGATAAATAAGACAAAAAACATGAGGCCACTGATTTTAATTATGTTTACCTCTAATTCATCACTTAGTGAGATCAAAAACTTTCTTAGGAAAAACTTGATTAAACTTAATTAAACTTTACTGAATCAACACCAAGGAGGCATGATCTTCACTTAAAGACTTCAAAATCAATACTAGTGTTGACTAACATTAATACTGCATTCTATTAAAATTTTGTTTAAAAATAGTCATATGTTTGTTTTTTAATGTAGTAGTCTAGAGTTTTTTACTTCCCTGTCCCAAATAATCAATAAACAATACAACCCAGCAAGTGTTATATACAGAAAGGAAGGGCTGCTGTAAAAGGTGTGGAGAATATCAGTAGTAAGGCTGCAATAAGGATTTTTCTTCCATCTTAACCCCTTCCAAAGACTATAATTTACTGTCATCTTTTGAGTTCTACACTTTAAACACATGGGGGAAAATCATAAAGCTCTTTAATTTACAATTAGCAGGTAAAATCGCACTGAATTTTTAGAGGTTGTATTTAATATCTTTGCAGAGGCCCTTAAAGGCTGAGAAAGTAGACTTTCTTGCATTTTCTTGCTATTCAACTTTCTGCAAAAAAGAAAATATTGTGGGAAATAATTGGACAGTTTTCCCACGGGCTCTTTCAGTACAAAGGGAGAATGGCATCACTGTTTTTATAGTTTTGTCTCCAGTACAATAGCCTCCTATTCCATCAGCACAATTTTTGTTGTATTATTAGTACTACTATGGAGGTAGTGAAAGGCAAGAATACAACATTCACAGGCTTTGCCAAGTGCAGCAGATTACATACATGAATAGCTAACTGCACACTGGGGGGTATGATTGAGGTCAGATTTCTTGTTTCATTCCAAAAGGTTATAGATTTTTAAGCCATTCATTGTTTAATGCAACACAGTTTACAGTCATAGGTGTATATATACATGAACTATATTTTCTCTGGTCTTTGCAGGAGTAATTTGTGCTCCTAGGCAATGAAGACTGGCGGAAGTTGATAGTCTGTAACAAACTGCTATCAGTGTGTAACAGAAGGACATGGGAAATAGAATTCATTTAGGACAAACTGAGATCTGAAACAGTTCAGAATTACAACAAACAACCTTCTGGTTCAGCAATTGCTCAAAATGTAACTAGAAACAAACTGATAAAATAATATGATACAGTATGATTAATGAAAATGGTGAGTCTTTTATATTACTTAAAGAGATGATAAAACATGTATTATAAAACAAGTCACATGAGTTTAGATAGTCCCACAACTCTGGGCGGTGAGAATCTGAGAAGAAATTCTTTAAAATGCTTAGTGCCAGTGGAACAGGCCTTAAACCAGGACAGACAGGTTCAAATATAAGGATTCATTTTAGAAGCAGTCTAGGTTGGTTTGCTTTTTTAAAATGTGACCCTGTTTTGTTAAATATTTTAATTTCTGAAAATATACAATAGCAATCATTTGAAATGTCTTTGCCCCAATTACCAAGTGACCTGGTAACCACTCTGATCCTAACAGTGGTGGCCTAATGTGCAAAACACAAAACAAGGGCATGCCTTGAATAGCAGGGATTTAATACCGCTGTCTATGCCCTTTAAAAGCTAAGATCTATGTTAATGGATACAGAACGGAAGGGCTGCACAGTTTAAAGCAAGAGAAATCCATATTTTCCCTGCATATGGTCTAAGACCTATAGTGATTCACTTTCAATACTAACACAGCATAGTTTCAATACCACCATAGAATAGATTTTTCTATCAAATGCAGCCTGAAAATATTATAATCAAGCAAGGCTTGGATATGGTGATATAAACAGAGAAAAATAAATCCCCTATTATACTTATTTATATTTAATCATGCTAGGCACTCTTGTGTCTTTGCCCTACTAAAACTCCCCATTGTTGGAACACTAAACACACTGCATCTTTCTGCTAGGCTGAAGTGAAAGATTAGTAACTGAGGGGCAGGATTTAGAATTATTTGTACCACGCCACAGATGGAGGGAGAAAAGAGCAAGGAACTAAAATCAGTTCTATGCCAAGGACAGAAGACACAGGGGCAAGGAAGACCTTGAAGTGAAGAAGGAATGTAGTAGTAAGACAAGTATTGGGAAAGAGAATAAAGGAATGATAGCATGAGGGAAAACAAATGTGAAGAAAATGTATCAATGGGGGAAAAAAAAGTTATGTCCTTAAAAGATTTTCTTCTGAAATTTTTTTCTGCTGAGTGGCAGTAAATAAGCCTACTCCCTCTGTCAAATTACTCATTAATTATTATAGGGCCAAGCAGGAACAGTTAGCGAGCACCTGGGGAACACACAGGGTAGAACTGCACTGCTCCAGAAGGCTCTCAGGTTTGCTCCTCAGGTTGATGTAACCTGTCTCTCCAGATCAGGCAAGCTGATTCACATGCATGGGAGCCATGTTAAATATAAAAATAGGATAACATGTACTTTTACTGTAAGATTAACAGTCAAGAATCAGGTAACATCGGTATCTGTACAGGGGTCAACGCAGAAGTTGTACAGGACCTCATCCGAAGTCTGTTAAGTCAATGCAAAGACTCTCATTGCCTTCAACAGAGTTTGAACATGCATTGTAGCTCTCAAACAATGTACACAGCTGACTTCTGCCATCACTCCAGAGGCAAAGATTCACCACCAGAGAAGTCATAGAAAAACTACTATTACTGTCAGCAGTGACAGGGTGAGCCCTCTGCCCTTAAAACTTCACCATGGCGTTATGGTGTTCTGCCCACAAAAGGCTTCAAGAACTGTCATTCCTGCTCCATGCCTTCTCCATGCAGCACTGCACCCCCAGATACTCAGAATGCTTTTGCCTCAAAAGGGAAGAAAAAAAGTGCTGATGAAGAAAAGTTTGAAAAAAAAAAGAAAAAAAGAAGGGGCTTTTGTTTTAAGCTGAGAAGGAGTTGGTGCATCACCTGTCACAGATTATCAGAGGTGTCTTGTGTCTGTAAGATCTGACGGCTCACACATCAGTCTGCTTCACAGTTTCCTGCAGCTCCTGCCATCTGCCTGGAAGAAGCCATTTCTCAGAAAAGTTGGCAAGATGATGCCACATAAAATGAACAGTATTGGTAGAGCAAGCTCATATATACTGCCTTATTCTGAGTGCATGCAGATGGCCAAGTGAACAACAGCTCCCAAAGTCATCTCTAACTAAGAAGTGCTAGCGCAGTTTTAGATGGATAATTACCAAGTAGCTAAAGGGACATATTGTATCTATCCAAGATTTAGCCTGAGCCTAGTCTAGGGCTGCCACTGCAGCTTTTCAGACACTCTTTTCACATTTTTTCAATTTTTCTGCTTGTTTAGCAGTATCATTCCTGCATTTCCATTTCTGCCTGCTTACGTAGGTCCGCTGAGGGAAAGACCACTCAATCCCTCATCTGGAAAGCAAGCCCCCCAGTGGACACATAAACGTGCGCTCACCTTATGACTTGCGTTGCTCAGATGATGAAAATAAGCTGCACTGGCAAAACCACAGTTTTACTAACACAAGTTGCACCAGTACTAAGGGCACTTTGCCAGCATACTCCATCAGTATTTCATCTGGAAAATGTCCCTTTTACATGCAGATTAGAGGTACAGTAACTATGATTTGTTTCATTTAAAGTTTTTAAAATAAAAATCAGAATGTAGCAGATGAGTATTGCATTGAGAGACCGGGATGTCTGGATATGGCTGCAGAAAGCCTGAGGCCATACCTCTGCAGATATAAATTTCCCCATGCACCTCAGAGAGGCTTTCAGTGTTGACTTCTTCCAACTTCTCTGAAAATTAAAGCCCATAGGTAGGACTAGGAGGACCATTCTGTTAACATCCCACCACCATCTCCAAGTAGCAAATCATTTTGGCACTAGGCATCAGTGACTCTGAAAGACCCCTAATTACTAGTTCTGCTGTTGGTCAAACCAAGCCTAAGGAGCTCAACAAGGCACGCAAGGCATAGCCCTGGTTAATAAGCCTGAGTAGTCCTAGAGAATGACCATGAGCATATTTTAAACCTCTGAGAGCACAAGTTAAGTCTGAGGAGCTGAAAGATACCACATGATTATATGGATCATTAGCAGGAGTTGGTGAAGCTCTGAAAAATGACAATGCCTTTCTACACCCTTATGTTTTTCTATTTGGATCCCTTATTTTTTTTCCCCTTCCAGCCCATTTCACACTCCAATATCCTGCAATGGTGGGATCTGTAATGCAACCCACTGCATCCAGCTCTACTTAGTGTTACCCCTCTCTCTTCTTGCAGGCTGGAAAACAGATGACAGCAAGGAATGACTCTTGAAAAAAGAAGATCAAGAGATTTATTTGAAAATAAAGCAGGTAAGTTCTTGCTGCATGATTCAGAGTACCTACACTGAAGACAGCTGCTACAGCAAGGCTTTTATCTATGAGAGGCATAACAGGAACCAGAAACCTGAAGTTGGAAAAATACAGTGCAAAACAAATGCATTTCAATGATGAAAAAAATAGGCACTGAAAGGCATCACAAAGGAGGGCAGTTCACTGCCCTTCCTCCTATAGAAAGAGCTGGAAGGTCAGCTTCTCAATTTAAGATCTTCAGGGTACAAAAGAATATTTCCCTGACTATTCTTTGAGTAGCCAGATTTCCAAATTCCCAGTAATCGCTGCATGTGTAGGGTGTGGTTTATTGGTGCTCCTTTAAAGATTCCTCTCTTAAAGGAATAAGGTAAGGCAGAACTGCAGTTAGAGCATTTTTTTAGGGTAGACTAACTCGAGGCAGAAGTGCTTAGAGCTAGAAGAAATCTAGCTAATCCAACTCTAAACAATCTCTTGGATCTCCATATACCTGGCCCTCAGAACTCTTACGCATATGAAGGAAGATGATGGCAAGTTCCAATCCTCAAAATAGTCTGTTCACAAAGAAGGTACAGAAGGGGCAATGCATTTTCTATTTTCATGGTCTATAAGTGGATGATTTTGGGAAAAGAAAATAAAACAGAGGACGATTACCAGAGTGAGCACTCCCATGGGACAAAGACCTGGATGCAGCTGCTAGGTTTGCATTGAAGAAACCCATTCTTGCAGAGTAACGCTACAGAGAAATTACAGAAGGAATTTTATCTGCCTTTCCTAAGTGCACTGAAGTCCTCTCAAATGAAAAGAAAGTTTAAAAAAAAAATAAAAAAAGAGTTTTAAAGCATCAGGATAGAAAACGTAACTTTTTCACATTAACTTAGTAAGAACAAATGAGGCACTTCAACAAAGCACATTGGTAGCAACAGAAATTAAATTCCTCAGTAGCTCTGATAACGCTATCAGGAGACAGACAATCATGGGATTTGGATTTTGATTCTGAAAGCTTTTGCAGTCCTGTGCTTCGTGATATTTAGAGCCATTTCAGATGTAACTTAATGTCCTCATGCGGAATCAAAGCAGTGACAAAACCCTGTATGTCAGGATGAATTACCAGGTGCAACTGCCAAAGTCACATGCCAACTTCATATCAGGCCTTGCCATCTCATCACCCCTATACCAGCAGGTTAGATTCCTTCTTCTGTCAAGAATCCTTATTTTATATGCATTTAGAGTTGAAATTTGTACTTCTTTGTCAATGGCAATATACAAAATATACAAACTTTGTTCCGGTTTATAAAACAAGGGCTTTGTTGAGGAAATACCTGGGTCCTTATGCTCTCTGCTGATCCTGAGGGATTCCCGGGATGATGTAACTGTAATAACAGCCTTTTGAAAATCTGTTTCAATGGACTACCAGTGAAAAAAGGCCTCTGACTGACCCCCTTCTCCACTCACCCTGTTAGGCGATCTGTTTACTGCCGTGGACTTGAGTAAACCCGCTACTGCTCACGCTGTGCAAAAAAAAATATTATAGATAGAAAACTTTTGCCACCCCCTTTAGCTTTAAGCTGTTCGGCGCAGAGACACCAGCCGGGATCCTGCGGCAGCCACGGGCGGCCGGGGCCGGGAGGCGCCGCGGGGAGCGGAGCAGGTGCCGCCGAGGCCGGCGGGGCTCGGTCCCCGCAGCTCTGCCCGGCCGGGAGCGGGGGTGGCCGAGCCCACTCGCGGCCAGGGCCGCCGGCTCGCCGCGGGCACACGGGGATGCCGCCCGCCCCGCCGGGCCGCCC
>VWZG01004590.1:11648-24160 GCA_013396735.1 Grallaria varia
CCCACCCCCGCCTTCCACTCCCGTTTTTTGTCAGAGCTATATACGTCCTAATTATTTCAGTATGGGATGCCAGAGCTGTTTCCTGGATAGATCTGATCATCCTTAAACAAAAAGAGAGGAGGCGCACACGTGGGTTTTGGAGTAAATGTCACTTTCATTTCCAATGCTAGGCGCAGAGCAAGGCACAGAACATTTTTTAACACTTTAACAGAGGGGAGGCGATCTCATCTCCACCATGTCTTTCTGCTTCAGTAGCTTCCTCAAGGAAACCCTCTTGCAACAGAGAAGCATCTGTGCTCGCATTTTGAATAGAGGAATAAAGATCGGCCATTACTTTTTTTTCCCATCTTTGTGCAGCTCCACCGGTTCTCAGGAGATATAAATTATTAAGCTTACCTACTCTTTGGTGTAAACTTTTTCTGAAAGCCTGTTGTCATATGGTTTGACATTAACCTCGATGCTTTGTCTCAGATGCACATAGACAGGTTTCGGGTTGGTTTGTTGCTTTTTTTGTTGGTTTGGGTTTTTTTGTCCTCAGTTCCATGGTCCACTTGGTATCATCAGCACCACCATCTTCGTCATCACCAACTATGACCTTTGTTTTTAAGGCAATTTCATTGTAATGAGTCACTTTGCAAAATGAAACTTAGCATTAGCTTTCTAATAGAAAAAAAATCATATATATCCTCTTAGCCCAGTTTAATGTTGATTCGTCTGGATTTCTCTTTATTTATTTATTCAATAGCAGTAGTTGCACATGTATTGTTTACCATCAGTACCATGTCCTCTGTGCAGCGGGTGGCTATCTGTTATGTGCCATCTGACAACTTCATATTTTGGAATAAGTATGCCATTTAATTTCCTCCACTCCCACCCGTAAAAATGTTAGATTCAGTAAGCATTACTGACCCTTCTTGAGTTTTACTGTCTCTCGCAGCAGTCTTTCATTTTCATATGCTGTACGATGATCTTGAAGGAGTTTTTACTTTCGGTTATCTAGCTTTATGAAGACCAAAACACTCATACAGCTAGATAACCAAAGATAACAACTCGCTTCCCTCACAGCTTTTTTTATTTTTTTATTTTTTTAGTCCTTGCTAGAATCCAGATTCCTTCTGGCAAACAGGTATGTTGTTGCCTCCAAGAGTGCTAGTGCTGCTTTAAAATGTTCATCTTTTCATGCAAGTGCCTCTGTATGTATGTACAGTTAATAACATCCAAGAGAGATCTGTTGCCTTCAAAGTTTATTCCAAACTTTTTCTGTCAGCCAGTAATATCCGGAAGGGACAGTCAACAATTCGTCTGTTAATACGAGAAAATAAAGCCAGCTTTTAAGATGCGTCAAGCTGCTTTAAGAGAGAGGAGCATCCATCCTTTTACAGGCCTCTATTTGCATTGTAAACAGCTGCATTCTCACGAAGGACTCTTTAGCCTCTATAAAAATGTAAAACCATCGGAAATTTCCGGTGCAGTGTAAGGAGGAAGAAGAAAAAAGAAAAAAAAGAAAAAATTCCATTTCAGTAGAAAGTGATAAGATGATTCGAGGATGCGACTCCTGTTCCCCTTAGATTATGCACGGCATAGAGCTCTTTGCCAAATGGTGGCAGCTTGATTGCAAATATCTTGCAGTGTGTGTTTTAGAAGGGGAAGATCCTCCCTTTCTCAGGGCTCCTAGAGCTGGGCAGAAGACGCGGTCTGGCCGGCTGCTGCTGCCCGCGGTCTGAAAGAAGGAGAAGAGGGCCATCATTGGAGGGCTGTCAGCGCCAAAATGCGGGCCAGCCCGGCAAGGTCAAAGGTCCTGGAGTGCGGGAGACCAAGGTAATGATGATGTCATGAGAAACCTCAAGTACACACGGCTATTGATATGCATGAGCTACCAGAGGCCGGCGTCGGGGACCGAGTCCGATCTCGCCTCCAGCATCGCCACCTCCGCCGCTCTGGCGCGGGGGATCCGCCCGCCGCCGTTCCCTTCCTCCTCCTGGGCAGCGCCGATCGCTGTCACTTGCAGAGGCCGGAGGGAGGACGCTCTCCCTCGGGGCGGGAAGCAGCCTGTCCGGCTCCGGAGAGCGCCTCTGCCTGCGCTACTCTTCGGGCAGCCCCCGCTGGTGCGCAGGGACGCCGCGGTGGGAAGCGCGGCCTGGCGCTCGGCGGCCGGGAGCGGGGCTGTGCTACACAGTGAGTCGATGTGTAATTGCATTGACAATTTGCTCTGTCGTAGTGTGTCTCTGGGATTTTGGGGATTTTGGGTGATTTAGGGTGTTGGGTTTTGGTTTTGTTAGGGGTTTATTTTGGTTTGTTGTTTGGTTGTTTTTTTATTATTCTTTTTTATTATTATTATTTCTATTTGGGTTTTTTGGTGTGATTTGGTGGGGTTTTTTTCCTTTTTTTCTGACTTGACATCTCTGTCGTGGTTCTCAGGTATTTACAATGGGACCGTCGTCCAAGACGTTTTCCTCTACCAGTCCGTGGGGGAAGCTGAGAGCAGCAGGCTCGGTGTATTCTGTAGCATCTATTTCATCCCTCCGCCCTTCTTCCCTCCCCCATCTCCCTCCCAGCTTGTGTGTGTTTCTGTGGCTGTGTTAGGATGCAACACAGGTGAACATTGCAGCAATATTTGTCTAAAGCCATGCATCATCAGGAGAAACGCCATAATAAAAATGCTGATTTATCGTTTATTTTCATTAATCTTATATTTAGGGTGAAGAAATGCATGCTGGTGTTACTCATGGAATCAATGAAGGCAAGTCTTTCTAAACTGTTAGGATGCATTATCTGTAGTTTTAGCATTTAAGTCTCCCAGTTCCCCCTCCCACACCCCCAAAAAAGAACATTACACTTTGAATTATTTAACGATACAATTTGCATAGAATTTTTCTAAGTCTAAAGTGCAAACACTAAAGGTCTCTCGAATATATGTGATACAATGAACCTTCTCTCTGAGATCTACTGTATTTACTGTTGAAATTAACAAATGCACTTCAGCAGTTCCTGTGTGCTGTGGTCAGTATAAGATACACATTGAAAAATTCAGCACAGACAGATTATGGACTGCTCTGAACTCCTAAAGGAATACCACTTTGAAATTCGTGCTTCTACTCTTCTTCTAAGGTGCAAAATAAAACACAGCATATCATGCACTATGTTCCTATCAATAAGCCACACTGCTTTTAAATACATTTGTTTGTAAATTAACCTGTGTTCGCATACATTGCTATTTTTAGGTGGAATTTTTTAAATGCATGGAGTTAAACTGAAGTAGTTGTTGCTCTGTATTTGCTACAGAGCATGCATAAAGCATATGTGTGCATGTGTGTACACAGGGGAGCCATACGCACATGTCAGTCTAGGAGCATGTGTATGTATGTGTTTGTGCTAAAACGTATATATAGATGTATATAGTTACACTGTAAAATAACAACTGAGCAGCTCATTTTTATTGTAATTACAAAAGCACTAAAATGAGGAAGTAACTTCCTTTGTCAGGCACTGCCCAAAATTATTACTGACACCAAGAAGTAGCACATAGACATTGCTAACCTGTCAATCTGCTGTCTCAAATCCATCAGCGATATTACTAATTTATTTATGCTCTCAGATTTTAAGCCTTTGAAACTGAACATTTGTTATTTAAACCGGTGCTATATATCCTTGTATTGACTGCTTTTTTGCCACTGGTGCTTTTTACCTGAGAGACATAAGAGCTAATTGTGCCAGTGTTCTTTGTGGAAAATTCAGAGGCTCAGACATAGTGGTTAGAATACTTATAATGCTGCATTATGAGTTACTGAGCTTCTTCATTACGTCTCAGGCTGTTCAGGCACAACAGGGGTAACTGAATCAGACGTGATACGTCCTGAGGCACATGATCACTTTGGTATTATGTAAAATTCTAATGAGTTTTTCAGAATTGGCAGATAGGCAGAAAGACATTTTTTATGGCATAGCTACAGGCTGTAGTGTTGGAGATCATGCATGTGTTACAAAGGACAGGCTTGTGAGCTTATGCATTAAATTCCTTCAGTTTGAGGCCTGAAAATTGAAGCTCTCCTTGTGTATGTGTGTATGCTTCTATGCATACATAGGTGACTATGTAGATATGCAGGTATATACATACACATATGTATATATAAACCATAACACAGATGCATACATTCTTGTTAATGCATACATGCCACCAGATGTCACGTGTCACCAGATTTACAGTTAAATGCAAGGTATATTATTACAAATTGGTATTTTTCAAAGATGTAAGATATACCTTTAAAACATCAAGCCCTGTTCTGACAACCACCTCACTTGCATGCTGACTTGAATGCAATTGCAGTATGCACATTTTGTTGATTAATCATTGGAGCCTCGGCATATCAAAAGAACCAACATGATGGTTATGATCTAGCTGTTCATTAACCATATAACCAATTACAGACATCTAGTAAGACCTCAAAATCGTCGGGTGTTTTTGCTTATTCTTAGTATCACAAAAATGTATTCAGCAGTTGTAAAGCACATTTCCAAGACTTCCGAGTTGCCTAGCATGTAGAAAGTTTAAGCAATGCACAGTTCTGAAAATTCTGCTTAAAGCATCACTTGAATTGTCAAAAGCTGTTAACACAGCCTACTCTCTTCTAGTTCACATAATTGTATAAAACGGATTTATTCCAAAGTCACTATAGAAATATCTGCCTATTGGAAGACATGGAATACAAACACTGATTTTTTTCTCCTAGCTCCCTAATAAATTCCCACAAATGGCCTATAGATTACTATGTGGTTGCCATGCTTGTTTTCTAATCTTTTTATAGGTCTCCAGATGGCTGTGACATAAAGAGGAAATATCCTGCATGGATGTCTTAAGAATAAATAGTCTGTATTTACTTTGAAGAGGAATCCTTATGATTCGTTAAATATTGCAATCAGACCCCCCATCCTATCTCCTGCATCCCCAACCTCTGTGGGGAAGACACGCAGGAGTCCCCCTTTAGCTGCTGTGAGGTACATAAGGGGTGTGTAGTGTTACATAAATTCAATTTTTTGCACTCAGTTATGACACAATTCATGTAGAGATAAGTCACCATGGCACACCAGTACAGTCCAAACCATCTTTCCCTGCAGAGCAGTATCCCTTTCCTTCTCACCAGGTAAGTCACTTGACTGCCTCACTTTCCAATAAAGGTGCCTCATCTTTTCTTTTGTGATGACAATTTCGTTTTACAGGCAACAGTAGACTATACTTCCGTTACATTGAATGTAAAGTATACAAAGGGATGTCTTACTACTAATCCAAATTAAGTGAAAAATTGCAGAGTATCAAGAATTTAGTCTCAGAAAAAACCCACATAGCATCTAATCTACACACAGTCAGTGATTACACAGGGAAACATTATGTGTTGTAAAAGAACATGTATTCATATGTGTAGGTAATGCATATCATTGTCTGACTTTTATTAAACAAGCAAACAAACAAANGGAAATAATATGAATAATATATATATTCTTAAACTGTATTAGTATTTCTGGAGAATTATGTTTTAAAAATAAAGGTTAAAATATTATTTGGGGCTGCTGAACAGGTGTGACCAAAACTATAGAGGCTGATCTATGATTTGCATACTATAAACTGCCAGTTACTTAGTAAAGGATGGAGGCTCCACCTAGCCTTCAGTTCAAAACATGCAAAACATATTAAGCCAGCTGGATTCCCCAGCTCTTCCAGACCGATGATGTCCTGAAACTGGAGTTATCGGGAAAGCATGGCCTCTATNGGGATGTCTTACTACTAATCCAAATTAAGTGAAAAATTGCAGAGTATCAAGAATTTAGTCTCAGAAAAAACCCACATAGCATCTAATCTACACACAGTCAGTGATTACACAGGGAAACATTATGTGTTGTAAAAGAACATGTATTCATATGTGTAGGTAATGCATATCATTGTCTGACTTTTATTAAACAAGCAAACAAACAAACAAATTACCATTTCTTGTCGTGATTGTCACTACCTGTGGTCTGTCTGCGTTGTATAAACCTGGAAAATAGCCCCCCCCAAAAAGCAAAGGATCATAATTGAAACACTTTCAGTGTTTGATTTTTGTTCCAGAGATATAAGTAAATGAGTAAACCTATGTGTTCAGAAGGTGCTGATTATGTTATTCTCTGAGATTATTAGATAAATCACTGAAACATTTGATTCTAGATTAAATGGAGAAATAACTGGCCAGATTTCCTGCAGATGATCAAATATGACACAAAACAGATATGTGTGATGTACTCCTGNAGGCCCGCGGGGGTAAATAAATACAATGTAACTTGCTAGATTTCTTTGCATTATGTCCATTACAACAACCTCAGCTGGAAAAAAAAAAAAATCTATTATTATTTCCCAGGGAACAACAATGTTCTTGGATGTTACGATGAAGCAGTTTCATCCACTCCACAGACGGGTGTGGATCGGAGCTGTTGAAGCATACCACTGTTGGGCGGAAAGGATAGAGAGATGCAGAGGGGCATCCCTGGGCCGCGGTGGGCGGCCGGGCCGCACTTCATCAATCCTCTCCGAACTCCGGCGGAGCTGCCCTGACATCCCTCTGCCAGGTACGCTTCTGAGCCGAGCAGAGCCGTTTTTGCCGAGATGCGTTTTGGAGAACCCGGGAAGTTACGGCTGCTTGTTCCGAGTCACCCACTATGTGTGAGGTAGTGGAT
The DNA here is from genome assembly GCA_013396735.1 of Grallaria varia. Taxonomy (NCBI): domain Eukaryota; kingdom Metazoa; phylum Chordata; class Aves; order Passeriformes; family Formicariidae; genus Grallaria; species Grallaria varia. The sequence goes on from VWZG01004590.1 coordinate 18,348, forward strand.
GGACTAACTACCACGAGCAATCCCTTGCACTCCGACCAGCTGCACCATATGCCTCCTACTTCTCTCTTTCCCTCTCCTTTTTTATTTATTTTTTTTCTTTTAATTTATTTAAGCCCGCCTAAGTAAAGGCTACAGGAGTTAACTGCTATACTTCAGCCCTGTGTTTTCACACCTGCACACCATCGGAGGACACTCAGGCATTGCAAAAAAAACTCCCCGAGAAGCTGCAGCTCGGCAACTGCTGGCAATCTGCTGGATAATTAGCATTTTCCGCCACTAAATACATCCTCACGTCCAACAGGTTTAGCATCAGACGCACAGAATCGGCTCACCGGCGTAAGCCGCTATGTCCAGTCATAAACCCTGCCTTGTTAATCAAAAGTCCCTCACCGAGAGCGACAGACAGTGGCTAGAGCTCCACCAGGGCGACCCTCTCCGGCTACCCGGGCAGAGGCGGCCTCATCGCGGGCTCACAGGAATCCGGGAACCTTCATCTGCCCGGGGCTCAGCATCCCAAATTTTGCCGGGAATTCAGGACGCCGACACATACACACAAACGCTGCGGTACTTACATTTCTTCACCTTTATCGGGGAAAGATGTGACCCCAGATCTACGGGGTGTGCTGAGACAACGGTGATAAAGATACCCACGGCAAAGCCCCTTGGACCAGAGAAAGCTCTTTCAAGTTTCAAGAAACTCACGTCTTTCCCCTCGCCATCCCTATTTGAAAGTGTCACTTAGCTCCACGGTGTTATTCTTGCTCCAACGACTCTAAAATAGTAAGAAATGTTCCATCCAGAAAGACGAGAGACAGATGCAGAAAGCTGGCTTGGTTTGTCATTATTTTTTTTCCTTTTCACGCAATACTTCCTACGTCCCGGAGTAGAAAGTGAACTGTTGTATGTGAGGCTCTGCAAGTTTTTTGGGGGGGTTGGCCAAGGTCTAGTCCAGCCCTCTCTGCTGAGGAGGACGTGCTCTGAAATTCAACCAATTTCCCCAGCGCTTTTGTTGCTGATGAACTGAAGCTCTATTGTTCATCCATTGCCACGGTCTTTTTCAGTTCCTATTAAAGGTTATGCGTTGCCAAAGATAATGAATTTGCACCAAAACATCTCATAGTCCCATTTTGACAGACGGAACAAATTAGAAATGTCTAGTGTAAAGAAGAGCAATCGCTACCTTTTCCTAGAGAAGCAGGGAAGCTCGCATTTCTTTGGAAACTTAAAAAAAAGTCAAGCAAAAAGTCGAGTTTTCCAAGGTGTTTTCCTCCAGTTAACTTCTGAAGAACAGTTTCTTCCGAGTCTTGTTTCTGGAAGGCACTGGCATTTTGTGCAACTTCTGTCCAAACCCAGCAGCCTGCAGTCAACAGCAGGGGAGGAAAAAAAAAACAAAAAAAAAACAAAACAAAAAAAAAAAAACACAAAACAAAAAAAAAAACAAAAAAAAAAAAAAGAAATTAGAAAAAAATCATGGTGTTAACAAAAAACTCTTTTCCCATCCTTGCTGTCATGAGAACTTGTAGTGTGACCTCTTGTCGCTGGAGGGAGAGCGTCCTAAAGCGCTGCCGGTTCCTTCTGTCCCCTCTCATCCGTCTCTTCGGGTTTGGAAACAGCGTGGAAACGCCCGTAAAACCTCCGGCTAGGTTTTAGGGCGCAGGGGGCGAGTGGGAAGAAGTTTGGGTGCGCGCCGGAATGGAAAATGGGTGGAGAGGAAGGGATGGAGGGAGGAATGGAGGAGGGATAGCGAGAGGTGATGCAGGGCGAGGGGGCGACAGGATGTCTCGCCCCTGCCCCAGCCCCTGCCGGGGGGCCATGTTAGGGGTGACGGGGAGGGGCGGTGTCCTGGTGGCCCCCGGCTCTGGGTCTGCTATACACGACGCCCCGCGTGGGCAGTTGTCAAGGAGCGTGGGTATGCGTGNTACAGACGCGCACACAGACATATCTATGTGTGATATATGTGCGTGTTTGTATATATTTATATGACGTCAGACGGGTGTCCCACCCGCGGCGCGCGGCTCTAAGGAGCAGGCAGACGCTCCGCTGTCCCCCGGCACGGATTTCCGTGGAGTATTTCCGCGGGGAGATCCGCGCCCCAGTCCCGGGCAGCCGGGCATGCCTTGCCGGCACAATCCCCGGTGACCCGGAGGACAAAGAGAGCTCTGTGAGGACAGAAGCGTCAGCCTTTAGCGAACCGAAGGAATTCAGCACAAGACCCACGGCTGAAAAAAAAAATAAAAAAATTCATAGAAGTCGACACTGCTCCCCCAGTCAGAAATACACTCGCGTTTCCGTTTCCTGGCGAGGGCATTGAAGTTTAGTTGAGATGCTTGAGTGGAGAAGCGGTGCGTGACTGTGCGGGTGCGGAGCTCTAGGAACTGCTATCCCAAGGTCCACAGAGACGCTCTGGAACAACTCTTAGCAGGCTGGCAAATGAGTTAATAATGCCAGCAGAAAAGAAGAGAAACTCGGGTCCTATCTGAGAACACCGCTCGCTTCTAAGCCGACGGTTTTATCTCACCCTGTCGCCTCGCCGGCTGAAGTTCCCGAGATCTGAAAGTTCCCTCAGACATCACGATACACAGCCAGGTCTCCAAAGGGAGTGGTGGAAGGGAAAAGAGGAGCACAAACCGCTCTCCCCCGCCACTTGCTAGCACCGTGTTTCCTCCCGATGGAGGGAAGAGTGGCTTGGACTTGCAGATCCCGCGGCAGGGGCTGAGATTCGAGATGGAGGCTGCTGCCACCCCACTCCTCTGGCCGCCCACTTCTCCTCCCTCCGTCTCCCCGAGACCCGTACCAGCAATACGCTGCGGAGCAGCGTCCGGATGGATGCTGCGCCTCCACTGGCTCAACGCTCCGCTGTCATTGCAATGTTTTGGGGAGGGAGGAAAAAAATTTTCTTATTATCTTTTTAAGTTGTTTGGAAATCTCTATTTTCCGCTCGTCTCCTGATGAAAAGAAGCAGCAAATAATACCTGATTTTTTAAAAAAAAAAAAAAAAAAAAAAAAAAGGAGGAGGCAGGACTCTGTGGTGCTGCGGGAAGCTGGACTTTCTTTTGGGGCCGAGCGCTGGGGCTGGCAGCGCTGCTGCTGCTGCTGCTGCCAGAGCTTATTTCATAGGGCAGAGCGCTGTCGGGAGCCTGCGCGCCCGCGGAACAGCGTGGAGCGCCTCAGCGGCTGCGCCACCGCCCCGCGTCTCTCCATCCCCGTTTCACGTTCAAGGTTTAGGGGAGAGGTCACGTCCACTGACGTCAACAGAAGGCATAATGCACGTCCGTCTGCATTTACATACATCAAGGAAATTAGGGCATAAAAAATAGAAAAAAAAAAGAAAGAATATGCAAATCCTCCTGCTCGGAGAAGAGACCGCGGTTTCTGGGAGCATTCGTCCCTATTTGCGGAAGATCCTAATTAGCAAAACAAAACAACGGGCCCCCTTCTTCTTCTAACATCATCATCATTATCAACAACAAAGCAAACAACCATGAAAAGAACCATCGGAGCCGGGCTTCGGCGCGAAGAGCCTGTCTGGGCGCGAGTGGCCCCGGCGCGTACGCAGGGCTCCACCGCTGCGCCATTCTCCTCTCCTCCTCCTCCTGCTCCTGTTGGCTCCAGCGTCTGTTACTTTTAATACTGATGCATATGTAAAGGTATATTTGCATTGTTTTTAATTTACTGAAAGTTGTAGCCTATCGCTTTTCTTTGCTCTCTTATTTCTGTCTCTTTAAATATCTTTTTTTTTTTCTTATTCCCTCAGTTTTTGGCGAGACTGCAGTGTATGTGTCTTTATATCTAGTTTCCTCCGTGCTTCTTTTAGTATAAGGTTACAGATTCTGTACAGTTCTAATATTGCAAATCAAGGTGCGCAGATGCTTATTGGGCCTTTAGAAGGAAGGAGTATCTTATGGCCCTGCTCAGCTATCACACCTCTAGCTTGAAACTGGAAATTTAATTGCCTAATTAACTTCATAATAGGAAAAACAAATTTTAAAAACTACCAAGACCCTTTCTCCTGCCCCATTTTAGGGTATAAAATGATACAGAAAATTCGTGGAATGGGGACTGTTTAAATGAATTTTTAATATCTCATTGCTGTCCTATGACCTATAAGTGCACTTGTATCTGCCTTGATTTCAAGAATAATTTATTTCAAGATTTTCTCTTAAATGTGCAGAGCCAGGTACAGAGAGCTTTCTCCAAGGAAGACATTTTGTATTTCTGTCGTAGGTGCTGCATTATTAAATATATTACATATCGTTTTAAAGTGTATATCTTTATGTTCACTACATAATTCTTTATAGAAAAAGGGGGTTTAGATGTTATTTTAAAATATGCTCGTAGTCTTACTCTTGCTTTATCCTCAAATCCACAGGCCTTAAATTATACGACAAACACTGTTAGCGTATCTCGATTTACCTTAGTTGGTAATAATAGAAAGGAAGCGTAGAAATAGGAGTAGTTTAAATAGGATTAAACCCAGAAAATCACTCTGTTTTTGTAGTCCAGCAACGGTATGTTTTTAAACGAAAACGCTTATTCCCTTAGGGAAAAAAAAAAAAAAAAAAAAAGCAGCCTGTGCCTACATAGTTAATTATTACACTATGAATGACTTACCCGCAGGACGTATCAGACAAAAGTTAGCCTCCTCCAAAGACTGTCATGCATGTATTTTTTTAAATAAAGAGTGGAGTGTCTGTATTGGTCAAGTGCCTGTTTCACCACAAGTATACTTTAATTCTTTGTCGTTTCTGATGTCATTTCCAGTGGTACCCGTCCCTCCAGTTTTACGAACCCTATGCTGACATGTCAACCAGTAAAAAGTGGTCAGATGGCAGCACGCAAAACATTTTAAAAAAATAGTACCACCCTAAAAACGGAAATCGACACGATCATCCATTAGGTTAGCTCTTATCTTACCACATATAGCAACAATTAATTAGGAAAGCACTATTTCTACACATTTTTATCAGTAGCGGGTGCCGGGGACTCCCGGCCCGCGGATGCAACCCGGCCCTCGTACTCCGGACGCCCCTTTTAATTAGCGCACGTGCAGCTGTCACTCCCTTGCGGACCCGCATTAGCGTGTGCGGGGAGGCAGGAGGAGGTGAGCCTGGATCCGTCCGTCTTTCCATCCCCGCAGCGCATCCCGCATTATTCTCCCCACCCCGGCTTCCGCCCCTCCCCGATGCCTTACCCCACGCCTTGCCGCAGCCCCGACGGAACGGGGGTGGCCGCCGCCTTCGCCCTCGAAGCGCCTCCCCGCCCGGGGTACCGGGGGTCCGCCTCGCAGCATCCCCTCCCCGACCCCCTCCTAGCCTCGCGTTACTGCCTGGCGGCCCCGCGAATCACAGGGGCGTCTTTTGAATAAGCCCCGGGAGTGGAGGGGTGGCAGCACAATCCCTCCCCCGCTCTGCCTGCGCCGCTGCCTGTGCCTTGAGCAGAGCTGGAAGAGCTGCGCGTCCTCCACACCCCAGACACTTGCCACTTGAACATGACGGGTGGAACAGGAACAATAAATACCGCCCCGGCCCCCCAACCCCTCAGGCGCGTTACCTAATACTGGCCTTTTACTGCTAAAAATACGGCCGTGTACGTTCCGTCGTGCATCTGCACGGGTCATCCAAAGTGATCAAAACGCCACCGAAGCTGGCGATTCCTTGGATTTTCGTCCGAGGGTAGATAAACAAATGAACACATAATAGCGCTAATAACTCTCAATTTCGGGGTGGCCGCTGCACCCACGGAGATGAGACAGGGGGCTGCGGCGAACATAAATAAATGCATGAAAAACATGCATTTCCACATCTTATTCTTTT
>VWZG01004591.1:15286-30012 GCA_013396735.1 Grallaria varia
TTTGGGGTGGTTTTGGGATTTGGATTTTTCTTAATAAACTACATAATAACAAGTTGTTTTGTGTCGCATAATGGAACACACATTAAGCTTATTATTCTTTGCATGCTTGAATGCATGGAACACAGTTACAAATGCCTAATTGATCTCAGAGGTGATCTTCTAGGAATAAAAAGCAAAGAAGCATTAAGCACAACAAATAAAGAGTGCATAAGTCTTCTCCACTTGATAAACAATAATAGTTATGGTACTGACACATATTGTACATCATTATTACACTCTCTTTATTCATTAGGCAGATAAACATTTTAATTAGGTGGGGATAATAAACTTTTGACTTGTTAGGGTTTACTTCCATACCACAGAAAAATCAAATGGCTACAGATACATTTTGAAATATGTGTTCAAATATATCCATTCTAATAAAACTTTTAAATTATTTTATCTCCTTTTTCGTTTCTAATTTTGTTTGTTTGTTTGTTATTACATAGTGCAACAAGCTATCCCTGACAGACTCTCCCCTGAGTCTCCCAGTTGGAGACTAGGACACATTCCATGAAAAGCAGCTTTTAGATTCTTTTGCATTAGAATTCAGTTAATTTCAAAATAAAAGTTGAAAAAGTCAAGGTGTGTAGGTTATGAAAATGTGATGAGGTTAACTGTGTAGAATCAAGTGGTCAGTAGANATCCATGCCATTAAAAGTTCTGTGGGTCAGTCTATCCCTTACTTTTTTGAGTCAAAATAACATTTTCATTTCTGACAAAAAAAAAAAAAAGGCAATTATTTTTAATTGCTTTATTCTTATCTTTTAAGTAACAGACCATTATTTGTAACACAGATATTTAATTTTTTTTTCACTGTAATCATTACTGTAGGTTTTCAGGGCAATATGAATGCTTTAAATAAGCTTNTCCATACCACAGAAAAATCAAATGGCTACAGATACATTTTGAAATATGTGTTCAAATATATCCATTCTAATAAAACTTTTAAATTATTTTATCTCCTTTTTCGTTTCTAATTTTGTTTGTTTGTTTGTTATTACATAGTGCAACAAGCTATCCCTGACAGACTCTCCCCTGAGTCTCCCAGTTGGAGACTAGGACACATTCCATGAAAAGCAGCTTTTAGATTCTTTTGCATTAGAATTCAGTTAATTTCAAAATAAAAGTTGAAAAAGTCAAGGTGTGTAGGTTATGAAAATGTGATGAGGTTAACTGTGTAGAATCAAGTGGTCAGTAGAAAAATGTTACTATCATAATCTTGTATGTAACGGGTGATTCATAGATTAAATTAATTGTAAATTAAATCCTTAAAATCTGTCCTTTTGCATTTCATACTCTGAATGTCAAGTGATCATTCACAATATGTTCAAATCAGCTTGCTCTTAGCACTTTGGTTTGGTTTTTACAGATGAGAAAAGGGAGTAAAAGCTATTTATTGCAACCAAATTCTTAGTATAAAGAATGGAACAAACAGATGTATGGAAATTAAAGAAGAAGAAACAAAAAACTCAAAAGAAAGTCGAAACATTCCAAAACTGCTAACAAAATATTACTTATTTTCACTATTAAGATTTTCAGTATTAAGGTCTTGAATAAAAAGTCTCAGAAAGGGATGGTTTGTCTCATGTGTTACACTGTAATTAACTTTTAATTACATACTGTAGTGAAAGAAGGCAGCCTATTGTATTTACAGATCAAAATAAATCTTCAGGCCAAATACACTTTCTCTCTGCTTTGTACTATTTTACCGCAAGTCTCTCAAAATACTTCAAGATTAGCAAGTAGTGCCTAGGATTCATTTCAGTTGTATTTACTTCAGTAGAATTCACTATGAAAAAAGTACTCTTGAAGGTGTGTATTGCAGAAACATGAAATCTCACCTTTGTTTTAAATTCCTAACTTGAAGAAGTTCTAAGCCAGTGGGGTATTTTTGAGGATGCTTTTTTTTTTTTTTTTAACTGAAAAGTAGGATGATTTATTATATATTTCTATTCTACTAATAACTGAAACAATTTTAATAGCTGTCAATTTACCAATTCCTTCTCCTCAAACATAAGTACATTGCCCAAATTATTATTGAAAAAGTAAAAACACCAAATGAACTGGGAGTGAACTTTCAGCAATATTTTCAGTTTCCTCTTCAAATCTGACTAAATCTATGACTATATTATTGTGAAAACCAATTAATTTCACAATTATTACATGAGTCAAGGACCAGTATAGGGATAATAAGCCAAAAAGGCTGTGTTCAACTACTACTAGAAAGAAAGTTTCAAAGCAAAGTACGGTGCCTGTTTTAATCTGTCAGTGGCATCCTATCAGGATACATCTTTCTTAAAAAGAGTTACTGTACACAACACAAAAGCAAGAGAAAAAAGCGTGTCTAAAAAAGAATTAATATATTCTATTACAGTCCTTACAGGTCTGCAAAGCTAATAAACCTTATCTTAGTAGAGGGAAATATGATAAAAAACATGCCTGCAGAATTATATATTATCACTGGTTTCTTCACGAAGGGGGGCATTTTTACTTTTTTTTAATCGCTGATTCTCTTAGGAATAGGATAAATACCTAGCTCAAGAAAATAAAAACTAATATATAGAAATAAATCGAGAAACTACTGCACTGAATCATGATTTAGGACATAAGCACCTATTCATCAACATAATGAAAATATAGAAAGCAAAAGGCGTCAGGCATTTTATAAATTCAAGTTAAACACACAGCTCACAGTTGAACATCGCAATGAAGAGATCCTGAAAGAGCCATGATTTTAGATAACTGAATGTACATCAGTGAGAATTTTCAACTATAAGCCAAATAAATCCTGGGAAAGCAAAATGAACTGTTTCATAATTACTCTTACAAATTTAGGGATGTGACAAGAGTGATTGGCCTGGACTTGTAGTCCAGACCCTTTACCAGCTTTGGTGCCATCCTCTGGACACACTCCTGCATGTCAATGTCTTTCTTGTACTAAGGAGCCCAAAACTGAAGTATTTTTGTTATCTTGGACTTATTTTATTTAATAATTTAAATTAAATCCTTTTCATTTGCCTTCTTTCCCTTTTCCTTTCCCCACATTTTTTAAATTTTATTTTCCACAGACCAAATAAACTGATTGGCTGCCAGGTTATCACATGCTTCTAGCATTTCCTTTTTTCTTGATTTTTTAGCATTTCTATTCTTCATGCTGTTTCTGAGGTTATTCACTTTTTTTTTTTTGTTGGTTTGTTTCCTGTTTTCTCACTGAAATTATGTAATATAGAGAATCTACATTTTTACAAATATTAGACTAAAATAAAGATATGGCATGATTAATTTATTATGGAGTAATACTCAAACTGGAGACATCCTTTTCTACATCACAAGAAGATTTTAACCTAGCACTTGCACAACACAGCTGCCCCATAATATTTGAGTCACTATATGGTTTGTCAAGATTACATCTCTAGACAATCTACTGCTTGTATTACCATGATTAGAATGTAATATTTCCTTCCCCAGAATCTGTAGTCAAGTGGAAGAGAGAGTCAATGTCAATTTTCTTAATCTTCCTTAAAGATTCATCAATTGAATCCTTTATTCATTGGAATTTCAAATGAATGCATGAATTACCTGAGAGAGAAAGAAGATATGACCTGTTACTGACACTTGAGACAATTTATACAGAAACAGGAGCCTGGTGGTTGTAACTTGAAAAAGAATCACATAATCAATTAGGCTGGAAAAGACCTCTGAGATCATCGAGTCCAAACTATGACTGAACACCACCTTGTCAGCTAGGCCATGGCATTAAGTATGACATTCAGACTTCCCTTGAACACCTCCAGGGATGGTGACTCCACCATATCTCTGGGCAGTCCATTCCAATATCTAGTCACTCTCTTTGTGGAGAAATTCTTCCTAATGTTGAACCTAAACCTCTCCTAGTGCAAATTAATACTATGTCCTCTTGTTCTATTGTTAGTTGCCTGGAAGAAGAGGCCAACCCACATCTTCCTACAAAGTCCTTCCAAGTAGTTGTAGCCAGTGATAAAGTCTCCCCTGAGCCTCCTTTTCTGCAGACTATACAGCCCCAGCTCCCTCAGTGACTCCTCACAGGACATGCACTCCAGACCCTTCACCAGCTACATTGCCCTTCTCTGGACCCACTCCAGCACCTCAATGTCCTTTCTGAATTGAGGGGCCCAAAACTGGACACAGTATTTGAGGTGTGGCCTCACCAGTGCTGAGTAGGGGAAAAAATCACTTCCCTAATCCTGCTGGCCACACTATTTCTGGTATTTCTGATGTGGGGTTATGATTAACCTGAAGAATATTAGTCAAAAAAAGACCTAAATACTATTGCAAGCTGAAGTCATACCAGTGAATTGTTTTGTTCTATTCAGTCCCAGGTAGGCCTTGTGTTTGAGGAAAGATTATCCTAGATGGCTCAGAGAAGAATATAGAGCACGATCAGGACAAAAAACATTGAGTAACATGAGTTCTATGAGGCAAACATGGAGAGTTTTTTGTTGTTAACTTTGGAGTGGTAGTTTAAACATATGAACTACAGATGAGGGAGATATTTTTTTCTCAGCACCTAAAAGAGAACATAAAAGACATTAAGAAGAAAGTCTAGTGTTGATAGGCTTATAGTGCTGTATAAAATCCTTCATTTTCATTGGAAATGAATGATGTGCCAGTTGAAAATATTTAAAAGTTTTTCATTTGGGGCAGAAAAATTCTGGCATAAGTTTCCTTATGCCCATAGCTTTTGTGGTAAAGGTCTATTTTTTTCAATTGCCATGATGATACAGGAAGAAGAAAATATGAATTTTGGAAGCCTATGCCTTGAACCAACTTTGGTCTCATTCCTTCTGGCTTTCAGAAAAATTTAGGATGCTTCAGGAAAAAAAAAAAAATCACCTTTGAAAGAGAACTTTCTTATATTTGTGAAAACACCTGTGAGTGGACTTGTTCCATGGACTCCTTAGTGTTCTCTATTAGTCAGCCACTAAAAGATGAATCAGCAAGTTGCCAGAAATATCTGTTCACTGAAACTGTAGGACTTCCAAATGAGTTGCTTGAACCTTTAAAACCGCACTTGTGAGACTAACAGTTTACTTCACATTCCTTGGTTTCTGAAGCCATATGTTCGTATAGGGATATTTCTCATTTGAATTATGTAAGAGAAAATCAAGTGTACGATTTCTTGACCCAACACCTTGGTTTCTGTCATACCTGGAAAGCTCAGTTACAGAGGATTTTAAGTCATGCTTTCAAAGTTTACTGTCCCTCAGAGAAAGTATTGAGAGTAAGATTGTCCTTTTTCTTCATTCCTCCTGACTTCTCTGAGGATCTGTCATGAATTAATTTACATTATCTCTTTTTGAAGAATTTGATATTTTCTCAAGTGACAAGGCATGCAGTTCATCAAAAGAGCTCTGGTACCCTTAGGTTTGGATCCTAGTACTGCTCTCAAGTCTGTGTCCTCCTGCCCTCAAGATTCACTGCAAAGAAAGATACGGAAGAGGAACCTGACAGCAACAATTAAATTATATTTACTTTTAAAATTGAGACAATGTATATATAACTTCACAATTAGCACCAAAAAAATCCCTGTATTTGCACTTATTTTGATGCATATATGTGATTATATATTAGCACCTTCTTTACGCAATTGTTATTTAAACAGTACTTTCTACAGAATAGTGATTTGTCATCTTCAATATTGTAAAATGTAGCATTTAATCATTCTGTGCCATAGGCACAGTAAATGAGGAGTTATTGTGAGAAGTGGTATTGCTGCTTCAGTGAGAGAATACTAAAAGTAGTTATTTATCTATTGTATAAATTGAGATCATTATATAACAGAACTGCTGCAGCAAAATCTCCATAGGCTAGAGAAATCAAGTAGATAACACAAGTATTGTAATGCTATATTTGATCACTGTGGATGCAAATATCTATGCTGTTATCTAATAAAGTATGATTTAACCTGATTGTATATTATTTAAATTTAATTTGTCCCACTTTTCTGTTTAATGCAAAACTTTCAGTTTTATATGAAACAATTTAATATCTGCTGGGGAATTTATTTCTGTCAAACAATTTACAAAAATGCTTGCATTCACAACAAACTGCACTCTAGAGAGGAATAGAAAACAGTAAAGACTTCAAAAATACTTTCTGATGGGTATAATAAAATTAGTTATCATTATAAACGTAAACACTGCCCTAAAAAGAAATTTAATGTCTTACAAAATTCCCATAATATAGATTTGTGCCGGATTTGGGTATACAGTACTTTAAATTCTGTGAGATTTTTGTGTACTTCACAGTCTCTAAGAGTTTGATCACGCTATTTAGCATGAAAAGAGCTGTTCCATTTTGAATGAAAAAGAGCCAGCAGTTGAATGGCTAGAATTCTTTTGGACTATTCCCCCAGCTGATGCTCTTTGGAATAAATATTTGCACTATAGTTAATTTAGTATATGAGTTGGCTATAACCATTAAGTTTCCCCATTGGTATTACCTTCTGACAGGAATTATAGTGAAATATATTATTTACTAGACTTTACCTGAGAGAAATGAGCTTTTATATAAATGTACTAACACTTGCAAATTCATCTACTTTTATCTCAAAAACATTTGTAACATCATGACATTTTCTTCTGTTAGGATGGAAATTTTATGGTCTTTTTCTTCTTCGTTGTTCCTTTTTTTTCTCCACTTCCTTCTCCCAGCTTAAATTGACACCCTGAAATACTACAGAAAGGTTAGGCTGCTTTTTTCAATTATAGGCAAATATTTTTTTCCCCACAGGATTTAGCTTAATTTTATCAAGCTATATCATTTACACAGGGTTTGGCTATTAACTGGATATGAATCAGATACCATTCTTTTTGATGCTTAATCTTTGCTAGCATGCAGCCCAAACAAGGAGGTGGGACTATTATTTTTATGGCATATAAAAGAATTGGTTCTTCCTTTTATCTATATAATCTTTGTTGTTTCTTGTAAAGATCTACAAGATCCAACGTGACCTCTCCACTTATATCCTCCTTCCATCTTTTGGCCCTTGCTCCCGCCTCTGACTCCATTTCTTCCCACTTCAACACCGTGACTTCTTGAGCCCTGCTGTCCTTTCTCCTGTTTCTTCTCCTAACAATACAATCATACTGTAATATCCAGCAGCTTCTGAAAGTCAACCCTTCAGTCCCACTTTCTTTTCTATACCACTTCTTCCCTTCATCGGTGAACTCCTTGAACTCATGTATTACAGCAATTGCCTCGAGTTCCTTTCCTCTCAATCCAACATAGAACCTCTCTAATTTGACTTTTATTGTGCACCAAGGAGATTCTAGCATCAAGGCCTACAATGACCTCTCCACATCAAGTCTCAAGGCCTTTGCCCCATACTTGAACTCTACTGTTTTTATCATGACTGATCATATATTCCTTTTCAAAATCATGCATTGCCTTTGCAACTCTGTCCTCTCCTCACCATTTAACTACTCCAACATGAACATGTAACATACGGGCCACAAGTGGGAAAGAAAGGAAACTTTACTACACTTACAAAGCTCTGTTAAATAAAAAATATAAATCTTTTCTGAAAAAGACCCAGTCATATTGCAATGTGAACTTCTTAAGGTAAGCAACAAAGGCATGATTATCTGTGGCTTCTATAGTTCTACCATCTTCAGCAATTTTGTATCCCACTTCTCCTTTCATATTATTTGTTGAGTTGTGCAGGAACGGCAAAGGCAGGTAGCACCATAGTATCCCCCTGTTGAGGAGTTTTGGAGTTTTTGGTTTTTGTAGAAATAGCCCTAAAGTATCATCTCATGAGACAACAGAACAGTGTTGCACTGTCATAACTTTTATATCAGGCTTCTGAAGACAACAAAATTGAAGGTGCACATGAAAAAAAAACCCAAACTTCCTTGTAGCTAAATAAATATATATATATATATATATAACTTTGGTCCCCTAAACCATAATGAGTTCATAATTTGGACTTGGGTGATCAATGATGTACTATAACTTCAGTTTTTAAATTTATTATAGCTTATTCTAAATTTTGACCTCTCTATCACCATAATCATATATAAGTATTCCAGGATGTTACCAAGACAGTTCAAGTTTTTCTCAAATTGAAAGTATTGCTAAGAGAATGTCAACAGGAAATACATTAAACACAAAAACTCAAAGTCAAAAATAGTGTGGGATCAAGTTTCAAATGTTTTTCCCAACATTACTTCAGTATTTCTTTGTTATTTTGAATATTATCATGCTGCAGTCAGAAAGATAACATGACACTTCAAAAAGAAGAAAATTTCATTCCAGTTAATTATTTTGCCTGTAATCCAGGAAACACATTTAGGTCTTTAAATGAAGAAATAAAATTGAACTTCTATTTCATTCCCTGAAAGAGAAGACTTGCTTGTGTCCCTGAACAAACTGGATTATATAAGCATATTTAATAACTTTTATAAAAGTTCTGAAGAGAAACAAAATTCAATTTCCAGAAAATAACATGGAAAAGTGTTTTAAAGATTTTCATTATTTATCATTATAATAAACATATCCACTTTTAAAAAAAAATCACAGTGTCCTTATAGTCTAATACGTAAAATATTTCACATAGATATAATTTAACCTCTGTTTTGGAGTTCAATTTTTGGACTATATAATAAGCCATACAATAAAAAAGGAGTAGAAAGGGAAAATGGCACAGGAAGTAAGACAACAAATAAAATACAATATCTGACAAGATTATTTTGTACAGCAGAAATAAGTCTGATCTTTAGTTTAAAGTGTTTAATCAGCATCACGTTGCTTCCCATGTTGTGGGAAATATTGTCAAAACACTGATGCTTATGTAGATATTTATTAGTCACTAATTGCAATAACATGTAGGCACAAGAAAACAAAATAATTAAATAGCATAAAGCCACAGCTTTTTTGAATCTCTCATTCCTAGTCTTGCAAATATAAACACTCTTACTCCTGGCAACTATGTCAGCCTCTTTTCCACTCTTCTTTATGTCTGTAGCACTCCTCAAGTTGTATTCTCTCTCTTCTGCTCTAAGAAGCTGATCTACCTATCATATTGGCGGCACACAGGAATAAAGGACTGTATTACAAATCACTAACTGGGAAAAGAAATGCCAATTCCAAAAGCAAAAAAGGAGAGCTTCTTTTTTGTCCTTGGAAATGCTGTCTGCAATGATAGGTAGGCTACTAACTCTGGAGGCATATCATAATTGTAACACCAGCAGCAGCCAACTAAAAGCAGTTCAAGTTTTATTTGCTAGTTCAAAGAGGTCAACGTAACGCTGCAAAATATAAAGTAGTAAACATTGATTCCATTAAATGAATATAACTTTCATAACAAGGTTAAGAGCAGAGACATAATTACTGTAAAGCTGATGCTTGAACAATGTTTTAACTCTGCATTGCTGAAATATAGTAACATGGAAAAAACAAAGTGAAAATTAAAAAAAATAAGCTCTATTTGAGCTCTTCAAAGGATTATGTAGCACATCTTAAGGTATTTTGTTTCTTTTATTACTCTTCACTAGTTTCTATGAGTAGATATTATTCGTCCTCACCTCAAATAATATTCATGTGAAATTCTGATTTGTTTTGATACTAATAAACTAAACAGTTCTAGGGACATTCCTCTGACCCAGATGCTAAATGGTAAGATGTAGCCATAACTGCACAGTTAGATGTATTATGCTTTGGAACAGAGCAGTTTCAGTCAGGATTTTTGCTTCTGGTCTCTGCTAACTGCTCAACTGCACCTGAGAGTTATTGAAGACAGTAAATTCTCCAGGACTAAAATCATCCCAGAAACCATACTAACAATTAAACTGCATAGACAGTATCACAGAATACATAGAGTTGGAAAGGACTCACAAGGATCAGAGTCCAATTCCCAGCCTGCACAGGACCTTCCCCAAGAATCACACCATGTGCCTGAGAGTACAGTTGTATTCTATTGCCCCATAGTACTTAACTTGCCAGTACAGCTGTAAAGCACACATCACCATCTTGACTCCATTAACCCAGTGAACAGAGAAATGTGTTTCAGTGTTGATCACTGAGCCTGGGGGATGCTTTGATGCGATGGGCAACTGAAGCTTAGCAGCTGTACTGACTGTACTTCCCTGGCTGACAGATTCTGAAATGTTTGTGGGTTTGTTTTTTTTTAGTCAGCTCTCTGTCCTTTTGTTTGCTGCCTCTTGTGATGGCTGCAACCATTCTGGAACCTGGCAGAGCCTTGAGACATATCTAGCTTGATGTGGCTCTTCATTTGTATACACATTTATTTCCCTTTCATATAACTTACAGTTAAATGCACAATACATTTCAGGACATTAATTTTGATTCACTCATCAGATAGTAGAAATAACACCAGACAAAAGCCCCCATGGTTAAATAACAATAAGGAAAACTGGTTTATTTGTCACAGTCTTATTTTTGTTATGTTGCTATGTATAACCATTTTTGTCTTTTAAGGGGGAATGTACAACAGATTAAGAAAAAAATCTCAGTTGTTTTGCTTTTTTCACAGAAAAACAATTCTCAGCCTTCAACTGCTATGTCACAGTCCGCTAGTGAAATAGATACAGAATGACACAACAGTAATAAAAAAACCCAAATTTCTATGATATGAAAGTGCTTGGAACAAATATAATTACAATTTGAATGTATGAATTATTGACTTCATTTTTTTTTTTTTAAGGAACACAATTTGTGTAAATATCCTACTTCAGCTTTTCCAGAAAGGGTACAAATATTACCTGTTTTTTCCCAATAGGTACCTTCTCTATTTTCCCTAAGGGATGAATTCATATTGGAATAAAACATTTCAGTTGGACCACTTCAAGGTGGAACATAAGTTAAAACACTGTTGAGAGCCTTGTCTAAATGGCTCTTATACACTGACAAGCTTGAGACATCAACCATTCTCTAATGAAAGTGTTACAGTGTCTGATCACCTTCTCAGGGAGGAAAAGCTTCCTAATGTCCAGTCTGAACCTCCCCAGTGCGTCTCTGAACCATTCCCACACATTCTGTCACTGGATCCCAGGCAGAAGAGATCAGCACTTCCCCTCCTCAGGAAGCTGTAGACAGCAATGAGGTCATCCCCCAGCCTCCTTTTCTCCAAAAAAGACAAGCCCAAAGTTCTCAAGCACTCCTCATAGGACATTCCTTCCAGCTCCTCCACTTGTTTTGTTGCCCTACCCTGGGGCAGTGAGGCCTGTGAGGACCTTAATATTCTTAAGTGGCAATGCCCCAAAAGGTATACAGTACTTGAGAGGAGGCTGCACTGCTGTTGAATACAGGATAATCACCTCTTTTGATCAGCTGGCAATGTTTGATGCACCCCAGGATGGGGTTTGACTTCTTGGCTGTCAGGGCATGCTGATGACTCCTATTGAACCTGCTGTCAACCATCACTCCCAGAGCCCTTTCTGCAGGGCTGATTTCCAGGCACTCCTCTCCCAGTTTAAACTTTTTCCTGGTGTTACTCCACCCTAGGTGCAGGATACGACATTTGGGCTTGTTAATTGTCATCCTGTTGATCATTGCCCATTGCTCTAATCCATCTCCTTCTCTCTAAGATGCATTTTGTCCCCTGAGTCAGTAGCAACTCCCAGTTTAGCATCACCAGCAACTTTGCGAGTTATGCATTCAAATCCTGCATCCAGACAACTAATAAAGATATTAAATGGAACTGGCCCCAGAACTGAACCCTGAAGAAAGCCACTACTGACTGATCACAAGCCAAATGTAGCCATCCTCAATACAGCTATTTGAACTCTATCCTCCAGTCAATGCTATACCCAGTGCACTTCATCTAGCATACCCAGGGCCTCCTACTTACCCTATAGGGGTATCTTAGAGCACAGGGAAAAGTTTCTCTTACCACTCTGTGCCATAAACATCTTCCACCCTTCCTTATGCCTTAGGACACTGCCTTCCTCCTGTCAAAAAGAGAAAAACAGATCCTGAAACTGCCTCCATATATATACAAAACTACAAACCTGGGTGGTCAGATCTTGAAGCAGAGCTCCTTCTGGGCAGCTGCAATAGTTCTACCACAGGCTAGAAGCTCTGGAGAAGCAAATGCTCCTGGTTTTTGCCAGGCAGATGCTATCTTGCCTTCCTGCTGGGTAATAAATTAAGTCTTCCATGACAATCAGCTGGGCTGATTGCTTTAGCCTGTTTGCAGGTGACTCGCTTCTGGGTGCAGGATCTGACTCTTGCTGCCTCATCCAATATGTTCAGGGAACACACCCCACTCAGACAAACCTCTGCTTCCCTACTTACATCCTGCTGGTGCTCCTTGCATTGCTTTAACATTTGCAGCAATCAGCCATAACGTTCTGATGGAAAATCTTCTACATAGAAGAGAACATAATTCACACTAATTTTATGCATTAGATCATAGATTATTATGATATTTAAAACATAACAAAAAACTTGTATGAACAAAAGCTTCTTCCATTATTTGTTCTTATTTAAAATAAGATTCACTATGAAACTTCCACAGAATGCCCTAAAAAGATGATCCGTTATAGCACAATAATTTAAATCTAAACAGTATCCAATTAAAATCCTGGTTCTGGCAAAATTTATACTCTTGAAACACTTTGTTGGTACTCCTGAGTAAAGGTACTCCAGACACTTTTTTCAGTACCTCTTTAACTGGTTTTCATCAATTGTCCATTAGGGTTGAGAGTTAAGCGTTCTACTTTGCATAACATTTCTTACAGTATGAGATACAATACATTGCTCACGTTATTTTCTATCTGAAGACATATGGTTGCTGACTTTCCTTGTATTACTGAGTATCTAGCATCTGTCAAGTAAAATAAATGAAAAAGCTTTTGATCACCCTGGCCTTACTTTAAGAGGATAAAAGAAAGCATGATTTATGTTAGTAAAGACTTTTTAATCAACTTCAGTTATAGTGATTTGGTTTTGCTTTGTTTTTCTGCAGTCAAAGACTAAATATATTGGATGCTAGAGTTGATAAAAGGAGTTATTTAGTAAAAAGAAGAAGCTGTGAAGTGCAAAAAAAAAAAAGGAGGTTATGCTAATTCAATTAATTAAAACCAGAATGCAGCCACGTATTATAAACCATGACCAAATTATATTGGCAGTAGATTCATTCAGGTTTTTTAAATCATAAATATCCAGCAAGAATCAGCAACTGCAAAGAAAATAATTTTCATGACATAAATATACAGAAGAATAGGTGCAGTCATAGGTGTCATTTCAGCATTTATGAAAAAGATTGAGAAAGACATGATGGTTTCAACAATAAAGTTATTTATACATTTGATTTTCATTTGTAGTAGCAAGTTGTGATACAAACCACAGAAAACTGACTATGCTTAGGTGAGGCATAATAATAAGAAAGTAAACATAAGCATAAGAAAATAGTGGAATGAGATGCTAGTAAAGTCTTCTGACCAAAATCTAAATAGAAACAAACCTTAAATTGTAAAGAGTAGGATAACAAGAAGCACTAACATAAACAATTGAATTAAACAAACAATTAAAAAATGCAAATAAATAATCTTGATAAATAATGATAAAGTATTTAGCATATGAACAGCTGTGATTGCTTTTCTGTCTTAATGAAATTGGATCTGTGGGTGGATTTATCTGTAAGTATACAAGTAGAATAAGTAGCCAGTAGCAAAAAGTTATTCCAGGTAATTTCAGCTAACAAAAGTAAACAAAATAAATTTAAATTTATACTGGAAACAAGCAAAGAAAGAGCCAAATAAGAACACACCCAAATTCAAGCAGCAGAAAAGTGAGGCTAGGAAGCAGTTGACTCAATGGTACTTCATTCACTTCAGGATTTCACTTGTGGAGATAATGAATAGGTAACTTGGTTCTGTTGCTTTTGCTAACAGGTGAATAATTTTATTACTACTTTCCCTCCTAGGGGAGTTTGGGCTTTATCTGTGAGTTTTTAACTGGAAAAAAAATTTGTTAATGACATAGCTGTTCTGACCTTCTTTTCAAAACAATCCAAAACACTAAGTGCATACATTAAGAATTATGACAGAAAGGAAGAAAAATGCAAGGCAGCACTGATAAATACATGAACTAATACTAAAGCATGCAACACACCAAAATGTCAAACACCTAACTTTCATTTACATAAAGGTACTCAATGGGGATTACAGAGACTCTCCTCTTCATATTAAATATGATGCAAGATTCATCTATTATGAATTTATATTAATTTAAATTCCAGATTTATTATGAATAACTCTATAATATTAATTCATTTAGAATATTAATTTAGAAGCATTAGCATTCATTAAAATGTTCTATGTTTAGAAGCTCAGTTACTGCTGTTTTTAAAACTCTTCATGCTCTATGTAACCCTCCATCTGAGGTATGCAGCATTATTTCAAGAAAAAAGTGTATGCTGAAAAATCTCTGACATAAAGAAGAAGAATTTAAAGTAATTTACTCAGTAATTGATTTTTAAATACAGTATTCTGATTTTTCCAAGTGTAACATTCCATAGCAGTTCTCAAAGAATGTATTAAGGCCATATGCCTTATGTCTTAAAACTGCATTAATTAGTGATTAGGATCGAGCAAAAATCCTGTTGTTTTTCAGGCATTTTAGTGTTTTTACATGTTATGTGTGAGTCTGAAATTTTCTTAATAGGGATAATTACAAAA